>PVHP010035927.1:0-18165 GCA_004024765.1 Zapus hudsonius
AGTGCTGGGATTAAAGGAACACACCACCACACCCAGCACTCCTTGCCTTTTCTATGTGCCACATTTACTGTGGAATAAGAAAGCCCTTTCTACACACAGACTTGCTTTCCTCCCCTGAGTCCCTAATCCTTTCATCCCTCTGGGGCCCAGTGGGGTTCTGGCTAACAGAAGCTATTCTCCTCCAACAGAGCTGGGTCTCTGCCCAACGCCTGTCCCCTGCCAGGAGACAATAACTAAAAGCAAAGTCCCCCTGGGGAAGCCCACCAGAGTCCTCAACAGATGCTCAGGTCTTGGTGCTAGGAGTGGGGCTCAGTAGTAGCCCTTGGATGAGGGAGATACTGAGTTCCATCCCCAGGATGGGGGAGGGCGGGTAGACAGGGAAACCCTGAGGCCTCCTGCACATCACACTATTAATGATTTTCTGTTAGCTCAGTTCTGGGAAACACTGCTGGGGCCCATCCAGAACTAAGCAAGGACAGACACTAGGGACCAAGCCTGCTTCCGAGGGAGCTTGACTTCGAGACTGCCTGGTGCCTACACACTAAGCCCCCTCCATGTGGCCCCTCTCTGCTGGTCTATGTCTTCTTCTTACTGCCCACCAAGACCATGGGTTGTACAGGCTCCAGGGAGCTTGAGTGACAACAGGTTACATAGTGCCAGCTGGGGTTCACCCCTAGGATCATTGGACCCCAAGGTCTGCATTCCTAATCCAGACTCACAGAGCCTTGCAGCTCCAGGAAGAGGAACCCCACACCTGCTGGATCTTCAAGCTTTCCCATGAAATGTAGTCCTGGGCTTTAAAGGTCTAGAGGTCTAGAGCACCCTTCCAGGGATCTGGCTTCCAAGACCTGCCTGTGGTTGAAGTTTGTGCTGATTTTTTTTAGAGCTCTGGCTGTATCTTTCTTGCCCACTCTCTGATGTCTCCTGAACTGCACCATCTCCTGACTTCTTAGAACTGTCCCAGCTCAGGGGTGAGGAGCAGCAGCCTGTTAATAGCATGACCGTGCACAGTGACAGACAGACTCACTGTTGGACTCTGGAAGTCCCAACAAGCTCGACTCAGCCATCCATCCCCAATATGACAATTAAGGAGACAAGTAAAGAGATTCATTCACTGTGGCCACATTGGGAAAAGGAAGAAATACAAACAAAGGCATCCAGTGACTTCCGAGTCCATTTCAGGGTATGAACTGGAGGGTTTTTAAAATATTTATTCATTTTTCAAGCAGAGAGACAGACAGAGAGAGAGAGAGAGAGAGAGAGAGAGAGAGAGAGAGAGAGAGAGAGAGAGAGAGGGCACCAGGGCCACCACCTTGTGGGTCTGGCTTATGGGGTACTGGGGAATTGAATCGAGGGCCTTAGGCACTTGTGGCAAGTACTTTAACCACTGAGCCATCTCTCCAGCCCTGAACTTGAGGTTTACATTGAGGGATGAATGTATACATAACTGTGAAGTCCTGGGTCTAGATGTGGTCCAGGTGGTCATCATCTCACCGTTGTCTCAGCTCCAGTCCCTCCTGTAAGTGGTCAGGGAAGTTGTCTGAACCATATGAAATCCCTGCTTGAGAGGCAAGTTTTTCCTCTGGTTGGCACCAGGCTTCAAGCTGGGGAAATTTTAATTCTTTGTGATTCATTATTTATTTTTTGTCCCTTTTTTTGTTTTTGTTTGTTTGTTTTTCTGGGTAGGGTCTCCCTCTAGCCCAGGCTGACCTTGAATTCACTACGTAGTCTCAGACTGGCCTTGAACTCATGGTGATCCTCCTACCTCTACCTCCTGAATGCTGGGATTAAAGGTGTATGCCACCACACCTGACTTGCATTATTTATTTTTAAATATATTTTTTAAATATTTTATTTATTTATTTGAGAGCAAGTGAAAGAGATAAAGAGGCAAACAGGTAGAGAGAATGGGCATGCCAGGGCCTCCGGCCACTGCAACAAACGCCAGACACATGCGTCACCTTGTGCATCTGGCTTTTCGTGGGCAGTGGGGAATTGAACTCAGGTCCTTCTGCTTTGCAGGCAAATGCCTTAACCCTAAGCCATCTCTCCAGCCTTCATTATTTATTGTGAATGCTTATTTATTTGAGAGAGGGCGAAAGAGAAAGAGCGTGAGAATGGGTGTACCAGGGCCCATTGCAAACAGTAATCCCTAACATACAATAGACTTGAATCTGAGCCGAGGTTTTTTGCCAGCGTTGCTTGCGCTCCTGATGTGTGCTCAGAGGCAAGGCTGCAGTGAAGTCGTGGGATGCGACACAGACGAACACTGCCACAAACACCTCAGCTACATTACACATTTTTGCATCAGTTTTTGATCATTGCATATACAAATAATTTTTACTGTCGTAAAATTTTTCATGCCCTCCCACCACCCTCCACATTCAGTTATGTGACCTCATGGTTGATGGAACTGTGGTCTAGAATGAGGGAGGGAAACAGGCTCTGGGCTGTGCTTGCATATTCCTCTGACAACTGTACTGTGTGCTAGCCTTCCTGAAGATCCCTGGGGGAGGCATGCTGTCTGGCTTCTTAATAGGTCCTGACTGCCCAGAGTCCTATTGACTGCTTCAAAGGGAATGTTCCTTTAAAGGGAACAGTGATATGGGGCAAGAGAATCCCCAGATGAGGAACTTTTCCGTGTGTGTGTGTGTAGGGGGTGTTGTCCTGAGCTCCATGTGCTCTGTAGGGTGCTGGTATCCATGGGTCTTCCACTTCTCTTGCCCTGCAGAGGTCAGCAAACTCATGGAGGGACTCTGGGTGGTTCCTCCAAACAGAACTCTTTGCAGATCACTGGGGGCAGCGAGGAGGGAAATGGGGGTACAATCACAAGCATTGCTCATACAATGTATCTAATTATTAACAAGAAATAACTAAAAACAGAGAACTCAGGAATGAAGTGGCCTCTGTTGTGAAGTAAGAGAATGAATTAGCATAGGGCCAGGCCCCAGCTGACAGTTGCTGACTTGGGTCACTCAGGCTCCATCTCCGAACTACCCATGCCAGGCCCTTGGGACACCTTGGGAAATCTGTTGCAAGGTCATCTCTCAGTCTGTAGGTAGCAGAGCTCAGGATAGAGACATGAAGACACCCAAGGGTGTTGGCACAGGCCTTCAATCTCAGTAATTGGGAGGCTAAGGTAGAAGGATCACTCTGAGTTCCAGGTCAGCCTGGGCTAGAATGAGACCCTGCTTCCAAAAAAAGACATGTGTGGGCTGGAGGGATGGCTCGGCGGTTAAGGAGCTTGCCTGAAAAGCTTAACAACCCAGTTTGGTTTCCCAGTAGCCACATAAAGCCAGATGCATGAAGTGACACATGCATCTGGAGTTTGTTTGTGGTGGCTTAGAGGCATTGGTGCCCTCTCTGTGTCTCTGCTTGCAAATAAATAATAAATAACACGTTTTTTAAAAGGAGATATGAAGACAACTGACTACTCTAATGGGAGGGGGCCTTGGAGACCAGCTCATTCCAGAAAAGAAGCAAAAGCTGAGGGTATGGCTCAGTGGTAGATCTCTTACCCAGCATGGACCAGGCCTGGGTTCAATCCCCAGAACCAGCAAGGAGGAGAAAGGACTTGCCCAGAATCATATTTATGGCAAATATCTAAGGAGGACTGTGGTTTCCAACTTCTCTGTAAGGAAGTGGGATTGGCCAACTTTCTTGGGGCTGAGGCAAAATAGCCTGAACTAAAAGCCTGATGTTAACAAACACTGGCAGGTATGCATTTGGGGTGGGGGGGGGAATACGGAGGAGAGGCAGGCCCACACAGCTGTACCAATCAGGCATGCTCAAGCCCCAAAGGCAGGCCCCAGCAGCCCATGACAGGCTGAGACACACCTTCAGGCCTAAAGGATTATAGGTCAGGTTATACCAAAGGTGCAAGGAAGACTTCAAATCCTTTCCCCAAAGTCTTAGAGCTTGTCAGAATCTTCCAGGTATGAAGTCTGTCTTGGGACTCGATTTCCTCTGAACTCGCCAGTCTGGCTATGGGTACTGCTTGGGATGGGTGAATGGGTTAGTTAATCTGCTGATTATCTGCAGATGGCACCTGCCTAAAAGATGAGATTGAAATTTACTGTCAGTGAATTCTTAAGTGAGATCTCCCCAGGCTCAGGATCCAAACAGCAGTGGAAATTAACACTTAAATTCAGCATCCCCCCCCCACTATCCCTCTCCCTGACCCTATAGGCCAAGAAGCTATCTAGGTCAAAGAGGGGCTCCTCCCTGATCAGCTAGGCCCTTTTAGAGAACTCTGATTGAACAGTCTTTTGTGCTCTAAGGCAATCCTCTTCTTAAGTTAAATGTTTGTGGAAGGAGCCTGAATTTGAATAAGAGGCAGATGCATTACAAAGAGGCCTGAAGTCAGACTGCCAAACCCAGGACACCCAGCCATCAGCCAGTGAAGACCAAGTCCACTGGCCAGTCTGTCTGCTGGGGACCTCCATTCTGGCTTGAAGACAGCAGTCACTCCCAACATCTTCCTAGTGGAGAGGAGGGGGACAATGTGTTCTCTTCCCTGGAGGTGGACAGCTGGCATTTGGAGTGAACTGGTATTCCAATATAATTTATTGAACATGGAACAAAAAAGATGAAGGGAAGGGACAGGGAAAAGTCCCAGAACCCTCGGAGTGTGGGAGGGGTCTGGCTGAAGGAGTCCACACCAGTGAGGATCCTTAATGGCCTACAGCTGCTAAGTACTTTGTTTTTGAGGTAGGGTCCCACTCTAGCCCAGGCTAACCTGGAACTCACTCTATAATCCCAGGCCAGCTTCAAACTCAAAACAATCCTACCTCAGTCTCCTAAGAGCTGGGACTAAAGATGTGTGCCCAGTAGCGCCTTCCTTAGGTGATGTCATTCGCTAAGTGCCCCAGCAGGGGAGGCAGGGGTGGTGCTGTGCCCATTTTACCAATGGGAAAGTCGGTGGTTGATTTATATGCTGTAAGAAATGGTAGAGCGAGAGTCCCAAGCCAGAAGTGTCCCCAGCCCCCTCCAATCGGCCTGCCTCAGAGCTCTGCTTTGACCCTTCTGGCTTTGTAATATCTCCGGCATCTTGACAGTGTCCTGGTGAGGCTTGGGAAAGGCCTCACAAGAAGCTAGGGAGAGAAGTACTTTCCCCATGAGAACCCAGCCTGGGAGGAAGCCCATGACTTCTGGTTCTTGAGTAGCTCAGGCCCCATTTTCTGCTTTATAGCTAAATAATATATGCTTCTAGGGGTTGAAACCAGGGTTTCATACATGTTAACCATGTGTTCCTCGTGGCCTTCAGACCTGGCACCTACTTTTGGGTTTGATTTTCATGCATCATGGGGTCCCTGCACCCTGAGATTTCAAGAGCAGGAAGCTTTCTGGGGCCAGAGGGTGTTTCCAGAGGAAGGGATCTCCTGGCCAAGCTGGGGGAAGGGAGGCTGGAGCCTGGGCCGCCCCATCTCCCACTTCCTTCGAGCTGCTAAGGAACTTTCCCTTTGGACGGGCTCCACTTTAATTTTGTTGACTATTTCACCGCCGGCATTTATTACCTTCAATGATCATTTGTGAGTGGAAACTTCCTCTAACAGAGCAGACTCCCTCCCATTCCCACTTCTCCTAGGATCAGGCCTTGGGATTTAGAGGGCCTTAATCCCCAGGAGGTTTCTTGGGAGGATAACTTAGAAAACAAAGCCCAAGGATTTGGGCACAAAGGTCCATCAAAGCCAGGTCACCCGGCTCTCCATCTGATCCAGGTCTGGACTGGGGCTGATGGCTCCCCTAACCTCAGTTTCCCCAAAGAGGAGCCTGCTCCAAACCTCCGGGCTAGAGCCGAGGGAGTTGGGGGAGCAGAGCTAAAGGCGCCTCCTGGGCTGAGGGTTTAGGTTGTCATTGTTCAAAATGGGGAAGAGTCTAAGAGGGCCTGGCGCCAGGCCCTCGGAAAAGGGACGCGCCCCTAGCCCGGAGGACCCTACAGCAGGATTCGCAGCAGGAGCGCAGGGTGGGGAGGTGGGGGGACACACCCCGAAGGCGGACCCGCCCCGATCGCCCCACATGGAGCTGAGGAAGTCTCAAGCTTTCCGATTTGAACCGCGGAGGCCGAGCGGCTGGGCCGAGCTTCTCGATCCCCATTGGCTACAGCGACGGCGTGACGTCAGCGCGGGGGGACGGGGCGGAGCGTGGGAGGGGCGTGTCCGAGCGGATCCCGGACCCAGAGCCCCGGAGCTCCAGGGAAACAAACGCCGGCGCTGCCATGGGCCGCCAACCTCACCGCGGCGCGCAGCCCACCGACCGGAGCGCACAGCCGAGCCCTCGGCCCCGCGCTCGGGGCTCTGGGGACCGAGGTAAGCCACGGACATCCACTCCGAGCCGTGCCGCTGCGTGAGGCCTGGGTGGGCTCGAACCCCCAGATGGGGCGAGGAGGATCAAAAGAGCCAGGCTTGGGGATGGGTGTCTATGGTCACGAAGAGGGGCGCAGAGACCCTCCTCTAGTCCTAGGCGCCCGGAGCTTCTCACTGCGCCCATCCAAGGGAGGCAGGGCTGGGAGCCAGAATGCTTTTTAGGGCGACAGGGGTACCCAGGACCCAGAGGGTCCAAAAAGATACACGGCGTGCGGAGGAGGGGGCGGCGAGAGCCGTGCGTATCGTGGCCGGGACTCGATTTCCTCTGAACTCGCCAGTCTGGCTACGTGTGGGTGCTGCTTGGGATGGGTGAGTGGGTTGGTTTTAAAGGTCCACCCCCTTCCTTGCCCAGGAATGGGGTGTGTGTCGGTGTGGGCAGGAACACAACCATCTATCGGCCCGACGCGCAGTCCGCGCGGTGGCCGCGGCAGTGTCCCCGTCCCCGAGGGGGGCGTGTGCGCACGGAGTTCTCCATGAATATGAACGGAATCCTTCGCCTGTCGTGACAGAGGCGTGTACACACACTGCAGTACGCGCCACCCAGTGTCACCCAGGCCGGGGTGGGAGAAAGGAGGGAAAGGGAAGCTGCCTGGAAGGCAATGGCCCAGCGAACAAATACTGTCCCCGCCCGCGCCAGCCCTTCCCTCCCCCGCCCCGCCCGCCCTGGAAGACTTGGAGGCCAAGGCCGCGAGAGGCCCAGGCTGCTGGCGGCGGGGTGGGGCAGGGCGGAGCTGGCGGACCCCCCCTTCCCCGCTCCGGAACCCCGAAGACGGCTTTGCGCTGGGGCCACGCGCGGGGGGCGCACGGAGCACTGCGATCGCTGGCAGCTGGGCCTGGAGCCGGTAAGCGGTTGGTTAATATAACTGAATTTAACCACCCGCTTCGGACGTTTGCGCCCCGACCCCTGGTTTCTGGTTTCACCCTCTCCTTGGAGCGCCCCCAGCCGGAGATACCCAATTGCCCCTTCTTTGCTGGTGATGGCACTGCACGAGCTGTCCCGCTTGGGGATCCGGGCTGCTGTGGGTGAGTGTCCCTACCCGGGAGGGAATTGGGGAGGGCTGTGGCTGGCTAGGTTTCCTGGGAGAGAGGATTGAAGAGAGAGAGAGAGTGTGTGTGTGTGTGTATGTGTGTGTGTCACACGGGGGGAGGGGTGCTCCCTGCTAACTCAAACCAGGTTCCTTGTGTTTGCCCAATGTGGTTTAGGCTTTGGGAGTTTTTTTTCTTTTTCTCCCTGGGAGAATGAAGGGAAAATACAAGTGTTTTCTCTTTTCTCCTTGTCTGGGAACTTATCCCTCTCCAACACCCACATCCCCTACAAGCTGACCCGCTCCCACGTCCCTCACTGGATCCACAATGCCATTCTTTACCCGGGTAGTTGAGTGGGGGAAGAGCCCTTGAGGGGGTGTCCTTGTGTTGTGAAGCTCCCCCTTGCCCTCTCTCAGGAGAGAGAAACGGTTTGGGTTTCTCTTCGTTACCTCCTGCAGCCATCTGGACCCGAGATCTGGGGAGCATAAACAATGAGGGGCCCCTGGCAGGGGGCCTCTGCCATACAACTTCTTTGCCGGGTCTGGGTTTCTAATAACTACAGCAACTCCCGCCCCTTTCTGAGGCTGGGCTGGAGGAGGGGACCACTAGCAAGATGGACTGATTTTGTCAGAGAACAAAGAACAGGGCCCAAAGCAAGGTGGGAGCTGAGTAGGGGGTTGCTCCCAGAACTGGGGGCTTACAGAGAGAGCTAGGCCCCCCTCTGATCAGCCCAGGGGCATCCGAGGCAATAATGGGGCGTCCACCAGGATCCAGGGAAGTGCCATCCTTGCTGGACATCTGGAACCATGTGGTGTGTGGGGGTGCCACATGAGATGATCAGCTTCCTATCAGCCAGCCATCCATGTGACTATTGATTAGCAAGGGCTATCTCCTCCCAGCTTGGACACCTCTGCCCCTTGAGGACAGCTGTTCTTTCCTACCACAGGGAACTTTGGGAGATATAGTATAGAGGGAGTCTTCCCTGGGTTCCTGGTGATCCCTGAGGGAACTCCAAAGAGCCTGTTCCCAAGTAGTGGTGATTTGGGGCTGTCTGGGCCCCTCTGTTAGCTCCCAGAGTTTACAGGGTCCCTACTCATTGAGGACAATCCATGTTATTTATAGCTCAGGCCTCGACTTGTGAGCATTTCTTCCTTTTTCTGGAGTTTTTGCTTTTCTCTTTCTCTCTCACACATGTCTACTCCCAGTTCTTGTCTCAAGCTGATGTGTGCTCGGAAGGGAACCACCCTCCACCCTGATGGCCCCTTGAAATTGACATTCCACGCTTCCCAGCCTGAGACCAATGGGTTGCAAACCACCCAGGGTCTCCGCTATGAACCCTGGAAATTGATCAGATGTTGACCTGAGAGGAAATCCTGGATACTTTTTCAAAGTCTGGAGCTTTTCCAGAAGGGCCATAGGTTGCCTCAGATTCGGGGACCCCAGCCCTCTCCCCATTTGGAGTGGCTGATTGGTTTCTGTGTCGAGGACAGACTGTTCCCAGCTGTGGCCGGCAAGGTGTTTGATGTTAGCCTTTCCCTTTCTTCTTCTCTTCCTTTATCCCTGCCCCCACCCAATTAGGATCAGGTTGGCTGAGGAGGGGACCCTGTAGCCTTCATCCAGAATGGCTGTGGGGCAGTGGCTCCAGCTGGGACATCCCACAGACCCTGTGGGGGTAGGGAGGAGGCTGTCCCTTGGAGGAACAGTGGAGCTGGGTTGATGCCAGCGATAAGGCTGGGGGTGGAGAGAGCGGGGTTGAGCAACTCGCCCTGGGATCCGGGAACTGAACTGAGCTCCACTTAGATCTTCTGGCCTGGATACTGGAGGCTTTTCCTCAACCTTAGGAGAATGACCAAAGCCAGAGGGAGGACCCTTCAAGGAGTGATCTGCCCGATGTTCCTGAGTGCCAACTCTAGCCAGTATTTCTGAGGTGCTTCCAAAAGGTTTGGCCCATGCCAGCCCTTTCTAGGGAGAGCCTGGACTGTGGTACAGGAGAGGGTGTGTGTGGCTGGTAGCCTTGTGTTGCCTTCAGTGACATTCCCGCCCTCAGAGCCCCTGAAGCCCTGGCTTTAAGTGTACCTCCTGGAGCCTGGGCTGTCTTCCAGCTGCAGAACGTTGGAGTCCTTCCCCCCCAGACACTGTCAGCTTGCCACTCTGACTCTGACCATCCTTTGCCTGGAGGGACTCCCCCTTCCCCGAGGGAAAAAACAAATGTCCTTTTGGTGGTTGGGGGGCTCAGGTGAGAGTGTAGACACATGGCATTTCCTGTTCTGTCCCGGAGGACATCTAGACAAGATGCACCCCTGAGCAGTGTTGGTGCTCAGCTGTGGCAGTTTTGATGGGGTGACATATCCTTCCTCTCTGCCCTGGGATCCCCAGGGTTCCCACTCCCCGTAGCTTTCTTCTTTCTAGCTGAAGGATCAAAGAGGGGATCCCCACACACACCCAGGGAGATGAACAGTAGAGGAGATTGGGTTTAAAAGGAACAGAGAGGTACTGTGTGTGTGAAAGTCTCTCCGGGAGAATCTTGGAGGGAGGGGAGCAAAGGAACCTCACCTTGGTCACATTGTTGCTGCTGAGAGCACTCAGGGTCTCCCAAATTTCCTGGTTATCTCTTTTCTTACCCTGATCATAGGGAGCAACGAGTCTCTCTTTTCACCATTCTTATCCAACTGAAATCAGAAGGAACTTAAAATCCTGCCCGAGAGAAGCCAGGCTTCTCCATGCATTATTAAAGGTCAAAAGGTGAAGATAAGGAGATATAAAAAGCCCACTGCAGGGTGGCTGACCTCGCTGCTGGAAGGGAATGGCCCAGAAGGGTTGAAGGCTTCCAGGACTTGGAAAGGGATCAGCTCACACTACACCTGGAGCTTGTTGAATTAAGTGTGTGCAGGTGTGCCCAGGGCTGATTGTGTGTGATCGTGCGTGATCGTACGTCTTGTTTGACCTCATTCATTATCCAGTGTCTGTGGTTATGTTGGAACTCCCCCTCACACCCCCATAGATGTGGGGTACCTGCCGAGGAAGCCTGTCACAGCTTCTTCGCAACATACGTGAAGCTGTGCTAGTTCACGTGAACCTGTTGGATCCTCTTACATGATGCTGGAGGCTTTGAAACCCAATTGAGGAAACTGAGGCACAAGCAACATGCCCAGTGTGACAAGCCAGCTTGTAATAAGTGGGAACTGTGGCTCTTAAACCCCCAAGCTCCAAGGGGCCAGGAGGGAACCTCAGCCAGCTTGCTTTGGAAGGAGCCAGATTCACTTCTTGGGGCTTCTTCTGGAGACCCTGGGAGTGTCCTTGAAGCCTCCGCTCCTGGGCACTGCGCAGGCTCCTAGAAGTGAACTGAAACCAAACCAGGCCTGTGGATCTGATTTCAAGCGAGGCCGCTTCCTTCTGAGATGGGGCTGGAGGTCAGGAGCCCAGCTTCCCAACAGCAGGGCCTCTCCCAGAGCAGGGTGGCTGACTGTCTTTCATGGGTCATTTAGCCCCCTGCCAGACACTTCTCCTGCCTCTCCCCTTACCAGTGGTTACCTGCTCTGGGTAGCCAACCCCAGGAGGCACACGTATCCAGGAAGAGCTCTGTAAACAAGAGAAGTTGCCAGATGTCCTTGAGTCACTGGCTCTGCGTCTTCTTGACTCCTTGGTCAGTTGTCATTTCCGGTCACTCCAAGGTCTTGGCTCCTTTCTCTTCCCTTCTGGACTGTTGAGATTCCCAGGCCAGGCGATGGCTGAGGGAAGCCTTCTCTTTTGCCTTCCTGCTAGCTTCCTTCCCCTGGTTCTAGGCAGGGGTTCAGGAATGAGGATACAGGTAGCTTTGGGGATAAAGATGAAGGAGTCGGTTTGCAGCCTAAGATTGATTCCCAAACCACCAGGCTCCCTGCAGGATGCACCTCCTCCACCGGGAGGGGACTGGGGTTTCCTGGGATTAATTTACTTTCTCTGGAATAGCAAGGAATGCTGTGCCCAGATTGGCTTGGGAGGGGTGGTGATTTTAGCCAGAAACTGTTTTCAGAACTGTGAGCTTCCTGTGGGTGTCCATGTACAGGTCACTTTCATCACATCAAGGCCTGGGCTCTGGGGAGGCTTAGGGTGACCCACCACACCCACAGAGTGGAAGATGCCCAGAGTTCAGAATTACACCCTTCTGGAATTCTTCTCTCAGCTCCGTCCATCGCAGCTGTGTGGCTCGGGTAAATCACTGGAGTCTCTAAACCTCAGTTAAATTCTTATCTCCATGATGGGGACAGTGAAGATGAGCCATGGGGTTGCTGGGAAGAAGGGGTGACAGAAAGCCTTTCCGGGGTTACTATGTTAAGTACCACAAAGCAGTTTCATGTGAGTAAAGTATCTCACACATGTTTGGTGCTGAGTTAAAGACTCTGTGAATGTCTGTTCTGTCTCATACTTCCCTCTGACCTGTGGCCTGGGCAGAGTGACTGCCTGGGACAGGATCTGGCTGTGTCCCTGAGGCTGAGGATTAGCACATAGTGTGGATGTTTGTCTGGACCCACGTGGGAAACGTCATTCCAGACCTCTCCTGATCCCAAGTCACTGGACTCCCAGAAACCAAGGGACGGATTACAGCAGGCATAGTGTGTGTTCCCGGTATCTTCAGCTAAACTGTCATCGTCCTTTTCGGATACAAATTCAAGCCAGGTGGGGTGGCACACACCATCCTGGCACTTGGGAGGTAGAGGCAGGAGGAAAGCAAGTTCAAGAGCAGTCTGAGCTATATGAAAAAAAAAAAAAAAAACTTCTTAGAGATGATGGAGAATGTCTATGGATCCAGTAGAGAATGTGACAGTTGATGGCAGTAGCTGTAGGTCAGGACCTTTAATAGAAACATAAAGCCAGGAGTGGGGGCTATAGTTCACAGAAGGAACATGTATGCTTAGCATGTATGAGGTCCCGGCTTCTGTGACCTTGTTCTAAGCACCACCCTCTTGCCCCTGAAAAAGGAATATAAGTCTAGCCATACATGTAATTTTAACTTTTCTAGTAGCCAGATTTTAAAAACGAAAGAAAGCCACGTGTGGTAGTGCATGTCTTTAATCCCAGCACTCAGGAGACAGAGGTAGGAGGATCATTGTGAGTTCAAGGCCAGCCTAGGATTATAGTGGGAGTTCCAGGTCTTGGGCTAGAGTGAGACCCTACTTCAAAACAAAAAAAAAAAAAAAAGAAAGAAATGTGAATTTTTTTGGTGAAGGTGGGGTTGAGGGAGGGTCTTGCCTAGGCTGACCTGGAACTCACTATGTAGCCCCAGGCTGGTCTTGAACTCATGGCTATCCTCTGCCTCCCGAGTACTGGGATTAAATAAAGACATGCACCACCATACCCTGCAAGGCGAATTTTAAAAATTGAACCCATACCCAAAACATCATTTCCATGTAGTTATCAAATATTTTTAATCTTGGTTTTGTTTTTTTTTTTTGCATTTTTTATACCAAGCCTTCAAAATCCAGTGTGTATTTTACAGATAGCACATTCCAGGCCAGAATGCTAAACTTCATGAATATTTGATCAGTATTTAGATTTCATAAAATGTACAGTTGCAAGCAGATTCTCACACCCAGATTTTTCTGAACATGCTGAAGTTTTCCCATAAGGGAATCAAGCATCAGTTTTAAAATTTGCAATAAAAGAAATTCAATATTAAAAATGCAGGCCCCAGAGTCACACCACAGTTGAAGTACTCAGTAGCCCCAGATGGTGGATAACTAGGGTTAGGATGCCAGTGTGAATGCCAGGCACATAGGTGTGCCTGTGGCATGTAGTACTGTAGTGATAGTTGTAGCAGGTATAACAAGATCAGGGTGAGAGCTAGAACTTGTTGCAGATGAGGGCTTATCTGTTTGCAGAGCCCCCACAGATTCCATTGTTAAGTTGATTCCTGCATAAGGTAGTACAGGTTTAATAGAACTTTAAACATACTAGGCAGAAAATATAATCTTTTTTAAATATTTTATTTATTTTCAAGCAGAGAGAGAGAGAGAGAGCACCAGTGCCACCATCTTGTGGGTCTGGCTTATGTGGGTCCCAGGGGCCTTAGGCACTGGAGGCAAGTGCCTTAACCACTGAGCCATCTCTCCAGCCGAAAATATGATCTTAAGCTCAGTGGTTAAATACACTTCCTGGGCAAGCATGGGACACTGAGGGGGCCTGAGATGACCAGAGTTCGAATCTCCAGATCCCACGTAAACAGCTGGTTGTGGGAGCAGAGACCTGAGAATTGTTGGGGCCCCACAAGCTCCTGACTCATTAGAGACGTCAACTTAAAAAACAGGACCTGGGTAGAAGAAGTGGGCCACTCTTAAGTGAGTACCCCCATACACACTCAGAGAAGCATATGGGGTACCACGTCACACCACGTTACACACACACACACACACACACACACACACACACACTCAGAAAAATGTTACCTTGTTTTTTGTTTTGTCTTTCCTGTTTAGGGATCAAACCCAGGGCTTCTCTGATGGCAGGCGAGCACTTTCCCAAGCGAGCCACACGTCTGGACTAGGCAGAAAATGTGACCAGTCAGAAAGTATATAGGTGTGTATGATTGGAAGTGGTGAGCAAAATGCACCTATAGCCACAAAGGACCATAAACAATCCCAGAATAAGCTTGACGAGATGTGTGTAAGGTACTAGGAAGAAAGCACACAGAACTTAGCAGAGAGTGTCTCAGAGACTTCAGAAAATAGATACGATTTGGTGATGCGCAAGAAACTTCATTCTTGGAGGATCACCATGAGTTCAAGGCCACCCTGAGACTACATAGTGAATTCCAGGTTAGCCTGGGCTAGAATGAGACCCTACTTCGAAAAAAAAAAGAAAAAAGAAAAGAAACTTCGTTCTTTTTCTTTCCCTTCTAATAAAGGCTAGTCAGTTTTTTGTTTTTTTTTGAACTTAAAATGTTTCTTCCCCTATTGTTTTCCTCTCCTCCCCTTTCTCAAGACAAGGTCTTGTGATGTTGGCCAGGTTGACCTTGAAACCCCATCACATTTGCAAGTTACTCTGATGACAGGCATGCAGAGCCCTATGCCTTCCTAGAACTTAAAGTACTCCCAAAGTCCAGGTGGAAGACAAAATAGATTAGAAAAGCCCAGCTAATTTTAGGGCAGAAAAGTTAAATTTAAGGATATCGCCCTGTTGAAGATTCAAAAAATAGAGAATGTAGTGCAGTTTCATAGAGAGAGTAGCACGTGTTGCTTTGAGAACATTTGGAAACAGAACTCGGGCTAGGGAGATGGCTCAGTGGTTAAAGGCACTTGCTTGCAAAGCCTGTCGGCCAAGATTCAGTTCCCCAACACCCACATCAAACCAGATGCACAAAGTGGCTCATGTGCCAGAAGTTTGTTTGTTTGCAGTGGTAGGAGGCGAGTGTGTGTGTGTGCGTGTGTGTGTTACCGGGGATCAAACCCAGGGCCTCGTACATACAAGGCACAAGATAAGCACTTCCAACACCAAGCTATCAATAACCCCAGCCTTCTTTATAACTTGTATTTTTTAATTTTAAGACAGTCTTAAGTTGTCTGGATTGTCCTTGGATTTATGATATAAAGCAGGCTAGATTTGAACTTATCTTCCTGCCTTCGCTTCCTTAGTAGCTGGGCTTACAGGTCTGCATCTCTAGGCCTGGCACTTAAGTGTTATATTTAACTTTGAGCTTTCATTTTAAGGGACACAGTGTTAAAATCACAGACAGTTCTAATTTGGTGTCTTTCCTTCTAGTGTTTTCTTTTCCTATGAATAGTTTTAATTGCATCAGTTGATACTTTTAGAAAAGGTGAGTAGGAACCTGGGAGATGCCTCAGTGGTTCAAGGTACTTGTTTGCAAAGCCTGACAGCCCAGGTTCAATTCCCCAGTACCCACATTAAGCGAGATGCACAAAGTGGTGCGTGCATCTGGAGTTTGTTTACAGTGTCAAGAGACCCTGGGGCACCATTCTCATGATCCCCTTCCCCTTCTCATTGCAAATAAATAAAGTATTATCTTTTTAAAAGGGTGAACATTTCTTCATGAACTTGGATAGGAAAAGTCTTTGATTTGAGATATTAGTGTTGGAGGACAAAAAAAAAAAGTAGCCTGGACCACCTAAAAAATTAAGCACTCACACAAAAACAGTGAATCGCCATCATGTCATAAGCATAAGATAAGTCTGCAAAAATACTCGCCCAATATGGTGGTTGAAGACTCAAGTAGGTTTAATATTTAAAGAAGTCAGACTGAGCATCGGAACATGTGACCCTCACGTCCTGATCGAAGGGGCAAAAGGTTGCAGCAGAAAGCAAGCTGATTCCAAGAGAAGGGATACAGGCACCGATCATAATATACTTTTTAACTACTCATCCTGATTAATAATCAGAGAATGCAAATTGCAAGTTTTTTTTGGGGGGTTAATTAAGTTCAATGAAAGATAACTGGGTGTGGTAGCCCAAGCCTGTAATTCCAGCACTAGGGAGGCAGGGTAGGAGGATTACCATGCATTCAAGGCCAGCCTAATCTACAGAGCAAATGCCAGGCCAGGTCTATGTAGGGAGACCCTGTCTCAAGAAAGAGACAAAAGGGACTGGAGAAACAGCTTAGTAGTTAAGGTGTTTGCCTGCAAAGCAGAAGGTCCTGAGTTTGATTCCCCAGTACCCACGTAAAGCCAGATGCACAAGGTGGTACATATGTCCTCTCTGTGTCTGTCTGTCTGTCTCTCTCTCTCTCAAATAAAGAGACAAAGACAAGGGAAAGGGAGGAAGAAGGAAACTGGTATTAGGCAGCATGTGGCTGGACTGTAACCTGGCGGGGCATCTTGAAGAACAGGATTATAATAAGAAATAGCAGTAATTTTACCAACAAACCTTGCAGAAATAAAGACAGGAGCATTTTTAGGTGAAAGAGTAGTTACAGTCTCAGCCGAAGAATGAAACAGTCATCAGAGGCTGACTCAATAGAAAAATGAGACTGTGCAGACTGCATTTGAGTGATGTGTAATTTGCTAGCGTGCGAACCCTTCACCCCCGGTGTGAACAGTGGTGGCTTTATTCCTCCTGCTACAATGCTGCATGCGGAATGAGGGGGGGAACGTCTAAATCTGCTCTGTCTCCTACAAGTATTGTATTAGGTAGCAATTTTTTTCTTGTGGTTTTTCGAGGGTCTCACTCTAGCCCAGGCTGACCTGGAATTCACTATGGAGTCTCAGGGTGGCCTCAAACTCACAGTGATCCTCCTGCCTCTGCCTCCCGAGTGCTGGGATTAAAGGTGTGTGCCACCACGCCCAGCTTTTTTTTGTGTGTGTGAGTTCTAGGCATGTAGCTACATTCTTAAAAGTAAAAGGACATTGTAGAAAGGGACATTTGACTTAAATTCAGTCTTATTTTAACATGCGATCCATATAAAATATTAGTGAGAAATTCTCATTTTTCATCCTGAATCTTTCAGGTCCAGGGAGTGTTGAACACTTAGCACCTCCCAGTTGGGACTAGCCTCCCTTCAAGGGCTCAGTAATCACATGGAGGTGGTGGCCACCATATTGGATAGTGAGATCTAGGATTTTTTTTTGTTTTGTTTTGTTTTGTTTTGTTTTTTGAGGAAGGGTCTCGCTCTAGCCCAGGCTGACCTGGAATTCACTCTGTAGTCTCAGGGTGGCCTTGAACTCATGACGATCCTCCTACCTCTGCCTCCCGAGTGCTGGGATTAAAGGCGTGCACCACCACGCCCTGCTAGATTTAGGATATTTAATAACCCATAGAGCTCAAGTAGACATTGGGGAGATGTCCTGGCCTGACTCAGTTTCTTCATTGCCCATTCACCCTGTGCTCCCTGCCACTCCCCGTCTTCCCAAGCAGAATAGCTGAGCAACATTACAATTCCTTTTAGCTGTGGAAAGCAGAGAGTGACATTAGGACCTCAGTCACTTTCCCTTCCAGGAAGAAGCCATCAAAGCCTAGGATGTTTGTCTGTAGGAAATGGGATGTGCCCCGGAGTGGCTAGGGAGTACCGGCCTGACTTGACCAGCCACTGGGGAGGAGGGAGTCATCAGGGTTCCTCAGGTCTTCTGCCAAGGTACCCAGAGTAAACACTGGAGCTGGGGCAACTTGAGGACTTTAAGCTGATCCTGTGTACCCACCTGGCTTGGGTTCTGACTGATCCTTCTTCCCAGCTTTTCTCCCAGAGACTCGGGACACTGGGAAGCTTCCAGTACAGCTCTCCATTCGGGAAGTCCGTAAATTGAATTCTGATCCCAAGGGCCTTCAGTAAACAGCCCCCAAGTCCATTCTACAAGCCCATGGATTTACCCCAAGGTCTGCCCTGAGACAGGCTCACACCGGGTTGGAAGCTGTGAGGACTGGGGTAGTTTAACCTGTGGGAACCTCAACTTTCCCTTCCTGTAAAATGGGGACAATCACAATGTGCTCCCTTCAGGGCTATTCTGAGGCTCGGAAGCATGGAAGCACGTGTCTGTTGTCCCTGGCATGACGTGTGGCATACAGGAACGGATGAGAGACAATAGTGCTTTTTTTCTGCACTTGGCAGTGCTGGAGTACCAAGTGTTCTTGCCCTGGCCTGACTCCTGGCCCCTTCTGATTCTTCCTGCTGCCTCAAAGTAGGGAGCTGGGGCTGTGGGAGGGGCAGAAGCCAAGCCTTCACCTGCCCAGCCTATCTGATAAGATTCCACTGTCCTGTGGGAGGCTGGCCTCCAGCTCAGTGTCCTGGACCTAGGACAGTGTCCGGTGAGTGGGTGTGGCTCTGGGTCACCTCCTGCTTGTGGAGGAGACTTGA
>PVHP010035928.1:0-17931 GCA_004024765.1 Zapus hudsonius
AAGTCTTAGGAAAATTGAGATATAGTACATGTTGGGAAATAAAATAAAAATGTGATTCCCTATGGTCATCTAAATATATCAAGGCTAATAATAATATTCAATAACCTAAAAACAACATCTGCAGTCGTTACTTGTACCTGTGTTCTCTTATGGAGGTGGTCATGTTATATAATTTTCCCTAAAAATGTGTATTATATGCATTAGTACAGGCACCAGGTTACTCTTACCCTCAACTCACATTAAGAGGAACCCTTCCGAGCATGGAGCAGTGATACAGTACTGGTTACATTGTTTCTTATTATATCATGTTAGAAATGTTAATTACTTGCCATCTAGTTAAATATTTTGAAAAAAATTGGCACAAATGCACACATTTTTTGTTAGTATTATGACCTTAAATTACCCCAAATTAACAAGCGGGCCTCAAGCTGCCCCCCTCTAGTAAAATGAATATGAAACTATAAACAGAAGATCCTTAAAGGGTAAGGTAGGGATTTGATTTTGGTTTTAAATTCTCTCTTCTTGTGAACATTGGCAGGAAGTCATAAAAAGCCAAGGGCATCACATGTGTTTCTAATTCGCCTCATAAAATCAAATAGGAAGTTAGAGGAAAAGTTTTTTTTATAGATCTTTAACTCCAATTTATATAGAGATGAACTTTCAAGCTTAAGATATCTCCAAGTTACTGTCTTCTTTTCTTACTGAGCAAAGAGAAAGGCAGATTTATGATGCTGACACAGAAGCAAATTCAAATACAATATCCATCTTTCAGTTTTGGTGTGCATGCAAAATGCAAGACAAAACCATCTCTAGCAGGTGGCTCCATAAAGCAGACCATATAATTTCCTTCTACTTCACTGTTCCCCCATGTTCAAGTTGATCTTAGTAGTGGAAAGTCCCTTTTTTTGTGAAGAACAATTTGGGAACTTCGGAATGTGTATATGAGTAACTGAAATGAAGGGAAAGTGCTGAAAACACCCCTACTTGAAGGAAAACAGACAACTTGAGGGAGGTTTAAAAATGTACCAGTTGTTATTAAAATTGTGTATGAGATATACTTTATGAAAATTCATTTCATACACCTATCCTAGTGTAATTTAATTTAAAAATTGTGATTAAGGTTAAACAAATTTGCTAAGTATGCTAAGAACTCTGGCATACACAGTGGATTTCAGGTTAGCATGGACTCCAGATTGGAAGCCTGTCGCCAAAGATGAAACATATTATTTTGATATTGATATGGCTGAGATGTGAATCCTTGGTGCTTGAGGCTATAAAATAGAGGTCTGCTCTCATGAGCTGATCTTCCCGTATTGCTTACTTGATGTTTATTGTCAATCAACAGCTCCATTTATTGAGCACATTCTGTAAGCTAGCACTTCGGTCTTGTCCACACATTGTCTCCTTCAATTTCTAGAACAATCTGCAAAGAGTGTGGTATACCCATCTTCAGTAACCTAGTGCCTGAGGTCACTTAAAAAGTAACATGTCATACTAGGATTTTTCAGAACTTGCTCCAAGCAGAAACATCTATTTGAACAACTAAGGAAAATCACAATTTACCTTCAAAGAAACTTAGGATACCAAAGGAGAGACCTTAGTACCTACTTACAGCTCCCTTATTAAGTAAGAATGGGTACTTTGAACCATATCACTAGCTCCTTTCATTGTCACTGTGTGAAATAACCTGACATAAATCTATTGCATTGTTGCTTTGAGAAAGGGTCTTGCTCTGCAGTCCAGGCAGGCATGTAAATCAATGTGGAGCAGAGGGAAGCCTCTAATTCTCAGTCAGTCCTCCCAACTTAGCCTCTTTGAAGGGGCTGTGGTTACAGAATTGTCCCACCATGCCTGACTAGGCATGCACAATTTAAAAGGAGGCTGTCAATTCTAGAGGTTAGGTCCATGGTACCTTGGGTCCTGTACTTCTAGATATGTGATAGGGCAGAACATTGTGGCAACAGGAACATGTGGCTGTGGAGGTTCTCATCTCTTGGGGACAAACAGAGATGTAGGGAGGGTGAGCTGAGGATTAGAATTTAGATAATGCCAAGCAAAAATTCCAATGCACCCCAAAATTTAAGGAGTTCCCAAATTCTTGTCGATAAAGTTAAAGAATTAAAATTATAGACAATCAGATATTAAGATATAGTGAGAGACTTTATTTAAGGGAACATGGGGAGTTACAGAGTTCTCCAGCCACCAGTGTGGGGAGAACACGTAGGAGAGGTTTTCAGCCAAAATTTATACTATTTAACTAAGCAGGCAGGAAAGGGAAAGATAACAGAGGGCTCCCATCATGGGGCGGGAAGGTTCATGTGGAGAGATCTTGAATACCTGGAAAATTAAAGTCCTCCTTGAGTATGCCATGTGGAAGAAGAGAGACTGGCCTTTGTTTTACAGAAGCTTTTACAACTTCCAATAGGTAAGTCAGAGAGATAGCTGATTGGTCTATACCTGACCAATCAGGTTTTGCATCTAGGTTTGGGCCCTGGCTAGAGACACCTCCCACTCAAGGGGATGGGGTCTATGGAGCTTGCCTAAAACTGCCACAGAGAGACACAGGTACAGGCTAAGGTTAACCCAATAAGCCTGTGTGTCCTGTGACCTACTGCTTCATCCAGTTGGATCCCACCTCACAAAATTCCAGGGTCTTTAAAAATAGCACTGCAACCTGGGATCAAGCACCCAGGACATGAGCCTGTGGAGGAAATTTGATATTCAAATCATGACATTCTGTAATCCTTCCTGAGCAGCTGGAAGAGCTGTACCTTGTATTTGGGGTTAGGGAGGGAAGGAAGTATCTGACTTTGGTTATTTCTCAGTAAAATCCAGCAATGGGCAGGCAGCATCATCTCCAAACCCCAAGCTATGGACTGAGCCTCCACGCCTTCCCTCGCACAAAACTGAGTCAAGTAGCCCCAGTTCCAGGCCAACCTTAATAATTCCAAAGTCCAGATTGGAACCAGTTAATTCCTATCCATGCAGATCCAGAGGTTCAGACCCAAACTGGCATGAACCAAGCCATCATAGAACCAGACTCCAGGTATACTCAGAGCTAACATTCCTTAGGGTCGGATCCTAGCTATACTTGGTTGCGGGAGATGAAGGGAATAACGAAGGTTAAGGACAAATCATACATAAAATGTAGATGTGTTCTCAGCCTGTCCTGAAGTACTGTGGCTATAATTTCACATTTAGTGCTCATAAGTCAGAAATAAGATGGGGATCCCTGCTTATGTTTGGTGTATAAATAAAATGAGGTCCAAAGGACTCCCAAATCCAGATTTATACAATGTGGGAGTGTAAGGAAAACCATGGTAACCAATTTCCACTGATCCCAGGTCCACAGTGCTCTCACCGGCTCCTGTTCAGTCTCCTCTGCTATCCTACATCTCTCTAATGAAAGCATCACTCTAGTGACTTCTCATTGATTTAAAACAAACAATCCATTTTTTTTTCAAAATTGTTCACAACATGCTGCAGCAAATGCGGTGATGAAATATCTCATTCAGCCTCACGTTAGCCACACGCAGGAACACCCATAGTAAGAGAAAATAACTGCTGCTTTGAGTGAACACCAGAAAATTGAAGAGATCCAAAGAGAAGGACAATTAGGTTATTACATGGAAAGGCATGACACTGGAGATTACTCTCATGGACTAAGCTTTTCTGAAGAAAATGAAGGGATTTTGACAAAATACAGAAAGTGAAACTCTCAGAGGCCAGGAAGATATGTAAAATAATAAGTTGTATAATTTTCCAGGAAACAGCATCTGGTAGAATAAAATTTAAAAAATATGAAATGAAATCACTTTCATCACGCTAGCTTTTTCTCACAGAAACTGAATGAATTAGTTCTCATTTGGGTGACAATCACTAGATAGATAGATAGGTAGATAGATAGATAGATAGATGTACATCTATATATATATATATATATATATAGAGAGAGAGAGAGAGACAGAGACAGAGACAGAGAGAGGGAGAGAGTTTCTATCAATTTTCAATAATTTTGTAGGAGAATAATAAAAGACAACTATTAAATATGCACTTTTTTAATTTTTAAAATTTGGATTTGTGCTTGGTTACATACTTGTTGAGTACTTTCTGAGAGACAGTTAAGTCTATCTTGGATTGCCAAGGATATTTTGTAAATTATAAATAATTTTACAACAATTT
The DNA here is from genome assembly GCA_004024765.1 of Zapus hudsonius. Taxonomy (NCBI): domain Eukaryota; kingdom Metazoa; phylum Chordata; class Mammalia; order Rodentia; family Dipodidae; genus Zapus; species Zapus hudsonius. Next base: position 4,183 of record PVHP010035928.1, read on the forward strand.
TGCATTATATTTTCTTACATGTTAATATAGTAAATAGGAGGTGTGTAGAAAAAGTAGAAAAATTGAAAAAGCAAGAGTGTGAACATTTTGTGAATTTAATGGAAGAAAAAGATAAATATGAAAACAATATCAGCAATTACAATAATTATGACCTGGCCCACTGAGATAGAACATAGAACTGGTATGTAGTATACCATGGATCCAAGCTCTGCTTTAATGTGTTGGTGTTTGTGAGACACGCAAAATGGGAATGATTACCATTGCCCAAGTTAATTTACAAAGGATATCACACATGCTATTTAAGTGAACTTGCACTTTAATGAACATTTCTCATAAAGTAATTTTAAATTGAATACTTTCAAAATACTAATCATCTACTAACATTATATCTTCCTACTACAGATATTACCTGTTTTCAGAGATTGTATGGTTGTGTGTGCATGCACGTATGTGTAGAGTTCATTGTAGCTAGTGTTTAAATTTAGAAGAGTCACACATCACTTAATAATTTATAATCAGTATGGAATACTGCATTTATATTATTTATAGTAGCAAATGCCAAGGATATGAGAAATGAGAATGCATTTCTCACATCTCTCTTATCTACCACCTTTTGGTTCACACCATACTAAAGCGTTACTGAGTTAACAAGTAAGCAAGTCACACTTTATATAAACCATCAGAAGAAACATATTGGTTATTGCAACCTTGGAAATGAGCTAAAATGCACAGCCAGCCAGCTGAGGTCCTGGGGCAAGAGAAAGCCAGCCTTCCCAGAGGTACTCAGATAAAGAACTTGTCTTGGAGCTCAGGAGAATCTGAGCCATTAACAAAAAAACTCAACTGCTTTGATGTCAGGCAACTGAACATCTCCTCTCTCTTCCTGTCTCATCTCTGTCTGTCTCCCTCTCTGTATCTTTCATCTTGATCACTGAAGGCTATGAGGAAAGTTCTACAATCACATCTATGGGCAGAGTAATGGATGCTACTGCACTGACTGTTCCATAGTAACACAGAGATACCATTCCCTATCTTAGGACTGATGCACTTATTGTCTTAGTTTCTGGGAGCTGTGGTAGCGATAAAAATCTCAGACAGATCCCTTGATGGAAGTTCTCCTCTTCCTGAGAGCTGCTTTTCCCAAGGTTACACTTTATTCATGAACATCAGCCTACAAACTATGATGGGTCAGTGTAGGAAACGGTTTAAGGACTTTACTCCTCTGAGTAAGTAAACTATCTGAAATAGTATTCTACTCCACACAATGGAGGCTTTGGGGATGATGTTATTTAATACCTATCTACACTCCTTCACTTTCCTGCTGTGTGTATTTCTAAAGACACTTCTTATTCCTAATGTTTCCCACAAGTGACAGCTTCACATTTTCTTTTCCTTTGGGGACCTTACATAGGACACTGAGTCGTAAGAACGATAGGGAAAGAGATAAGTTAAAACCTAGTAATTGTCAGGGGAAAGGTGGAGCTGGAGGAGTCCCCATTCAGGTAACAATGATAACTTTATCACTCTGGCATTTTTACCTCCTTACATTCACAAAGAATACATTAGAAGAACTTGTTTTACTAAGTCAGAATCAGGCATATGGACCAGCAGGGACATATCTTAGATGTATATGGAATAGGAATTCTGAGAAAGTGTGGTTGGTGTGAAAATTAATGTTCTCGTAGCTTCATGGGTACTGGTGATTTTCAGTTTCCCGCTTCATTGTCCCCAGTTGCTGGGGACACCTCTTTAAGAGGGGGAGACCTGCTACAGGAAGTGTGTCACCAGGGGCAGATCTTAGGGTTGAGAAGGCTTTTCTAGTGTGTGTTCAGTTCCAGCTCATGCTTAAGACATTTTCCTCTCTCCGCTAAGGATGTGTGATAAAGTAAGCCAGCTTCCCCTCTCATGATGAAGCTTTTCCTCAAGCAATGCAAGCTGAGACTGGAGAGATGGCTTAGTGGTTAAGGTGTTTGCCTAAAAAGCCAAAGAACCCAAGTTCAATTCCCCAGTACCCATGCAAAACCAGATGTACAAGGTGGGGCATGCATCTGGAGTTCATTTGCAGTGGCTGGAGGTCCTGGTGAGCCCATTCTCTCTCTCTCTCTCTCTCTCTCTCTCTCTCTCTCTCTCTCTCTCTCTCTCTCTCTCTCTCTCTCTCTCTCTCTCTCTCTCTCTCTTTTTCTCTGCCTCTTTCTCTTTAGTTCCCTCTCAAAATAATTTAAGCTGGAAATAAATCCTTCCCTCCTAAAAGTTGCTTCTGGTTGGGCGTTTTACCTCATCAAGGAGAAGGTAAGTGTAACAGGAGCTGAGAGTAATTAGAACAGGTGGTTAGAATGGCTCTTACTAGGAATTATGATACACCAGCTAAGGTTAAAAGCCAAGGATGGTTCATCACCAACTGAAAGCTAAGATGAAACCTGGAGGGCCTCCTTGGGAACTTAGCCTGAAGCTCTCTATTCCTGGAATGAAAAGGAGAGAAAAAAAGAAATCAAGCTCACAACTAAAGAATGATAGTGGTAGCAAGTTTTTTTGAGGATGAAGAATCCTGCTTTATTACAAGGTCCTCCTAGCGGAGGAGTGGGGTGAAGGTACTAAAGATGTGAGGTATGACGGAAGACTAATAACCCATAGAAATAATCCATTATTCACTATGTATTCGTCCCTATACATATGTGTTTTTGTTTGGTGTGTGTGCATGTGTACATATCTGCTCATATGTGTGTGAGGAAGTGTTGGGCCCCAACCTGACTGAACAACCTTAAGATAAGTTTTAGAATATGATTTGTTCTTGCTTCCTGAGTTCCATGTAGCTGATAAGCTTTGCTTTGTTTCTGCTTGTTAGATTTCACTTTACTGGTGATGTAACCAACTACCCTGCTGAATGGCTGTAAAAAAAAAAAAAAAAAAGCACCCTAGGGAGACGTACTTTGCTCTGCTGTACTCTGCTGATTGGCTCCACCAAAAGGTTTGCATCGTATTGCTTAAGAGGAATAGGCGGGACAATGCAGCCTTGGGTTATAAAAGGGCTTTGGGTGCTCAAGTAAAGTGAGATTTGCCTGACATTTCTCCCAGTCGCTTGTGTCTGTCCCTCCATATGCCTCACCTCTCCCCTATCAAGTCCTTTCTCCTGCTGGCCTGTGAGACTTTGGTTACCTGCAGGGGGCCAGGAGGCCTTGACGCCCCAACAAGGAAGCATGTGTCTATGTGGAGTTCATATATTGATGCCAAGTGTCTTTTCGTCTACTTTCTATCCTATTTTTGATACAGTGTCTCTTGATGAACCAAGAGCTCACTAATTTTGTTAGAGCTTTTAGGATACACTGTACCCACTTCCCCAGTACTGAGCTTCTAAGTAACACATCACCATGCCCAGTATTTTATGTGGGTCCTGGAGATCTGATCTCAGGCTCTAATGCTTGTACAGCAACTACTTAATCTATTGGGCTGCCCTCCTAGCCTCCAATTACTCCCTATTAATTACCTGGGCTACTCTTAATTGAAAACAACATAGAGGCCTTAGCCCTGCAAAATAATGTTGGCCTAAACAGGATTTACTCACAGCATTTCCTTAGGCATAATATCAGTAGTGAGGATTGAGGAACCTGAAGCCCAAGCAAAGACTAGAATATTCTCAGCCAACATCAACTGTGTCATTTGCTCCACATCTAAAGGTTTCCTTACCAGCAGAGAAAAGATGCTCAATAAATTCAGAGCGTTGTAAAACTCACAAGGCCCCTGCTCAAGGTCATATAAGCAATAAATATTTGCTGGGGTGGGGGGCGGCAGAGAATGGGGATGCCTGAAAATTGGTCAGGGAGATCAGGGAACACAGCAAGAGACACTCTATCAAATGCAACACCATTCTGATGTGGGCTTTTTGGAAATGCCCCTGACTGAGTCACCCAATTTTGCTACAACCCCCACACCCATGCACCTGGAAGTTAGCCCAGTAAACTCATTGAGTCACCAAGCTCAAGGTGAATAGAACACTTTCTTTGCAAGTCAGGCTCCTAACTTGAGTGAGTAAATAATTGTTAAGGTCTCTCCAGGAAAAGCCTTGAAACACACCGTTAGCATGCCAGGGTTATATTTTAGGCAAACTGAACTAAGAGTCATCAAAAGACAGAAATTTGTGGGCTAGAAAGATTCCTCAGCAGTTTAAAGCACTTAGTTTTAATGCCTGATGACCTGGGATCAATCCCCCTGTACAAACATAAGCCAAATGCACAAAGTGACACAAGCATCTGGAATTTGTTTACAGTGGCAAGAGGCTCTGGTGTGCCCATTCTCTCTCTCTCTCTCTCTCTCTCTCTCTCTCTCTCTCTCTCTCTCTCTCTCTCTCTCTCTCTCTCTCTCTCTCTCTCTGCTTGAAAATGAATAAATAAAATATTTTTTAAAGGACAGAGAGGATGGAAATGGGGGCAACATCACAAGATTTGCTCACACGATGCATATACTTATTCATAATAAAGATATTAATTTTAAAAAGAAATTAAAATTCAAAAGAAAAGGAATTGCTGCACATGGGAGCCCCCTCTTCTATACATAATTTAAGATCTTGACAAAGCAGGAATAGTGCTTGGGGTGAAGATAGTGGGAGCAGAACTTGCTGACATATATATCAGTAAGCTTCCTTTCTGCAGGTAGGGAAAGGCGGCAGATCCTGGTGGCTGCAGCACAAATGAATTCTTAATGACTGCATGGATACACAACATAGGAGTGGGAAACTCACCAGCTGAAGATAAACAATGACAGGGCTAGAGAGCATTCAGTCACTCAAATATTGGTATGAGCGGTGCAGACCTTGCTGAGCTTCTTCCAAGCCCACTATTCTAGACCATGGTTGCTGGGGAAGGATGCCATAAATCCAAGATATATTAGGTCACAGCAGAAATTACTGAGTCATCATAGGAAAGGAGTGGTGAACAGAAGGTACATGGCTCATAGCAAACTGGATTATCTAAGGTAACTTGGAACAGGTGATAAAACATGAGGGTGAAATGAGAAACCTATAAAGATATTTAAGAATCCCAGAGTTGTGCTAAGGACGTAGCTCACTTGTAGAGAACTTGTCCACTATGGAAGAGGCCCACAGCTCAACATTCAGCACAGATAAATAAACCAACAAATGAATACTGTATTCCTTCTGTTTGATTCCCAAGTAATAGGAATTTTGCTCCAGGAATCATGCGACAATGCTTGGTAATACTTTTGGTTATCATAACTGGTACAGTGATGTCAGCGTCATCAAGGGATGTGGTTAAGCACACTACAACGCAGAACACAGACCCTCACAAGAAAGAAACACTAGACCACAGTATCCATATTCCTCAGATTGAAAGGCTGTGATGTGTGATGCAGGAATCAAGAAGATAGAATTCAATTCAGAGGTTGACATTAATCACACTTAAGCAAGCTATAAGTCCTTAGTTAATTTCTGAGTTGAGACTATTTTTTTTTCCAGATGCAGGATTTTTTTTTTTTATCATGGAATTAGACCCTAGGATTTTCCTGGGAAGTTCTTTATAATGATCCCAACTGTCTTTCACTCAATGACCAGTTTGTATTTTCTCAGAAAAGTGCATACTGGAAAATGTGAATACACAACTTTTTGGGGAGTACTGAACACACAAACACTTGTGATATTTTATTCAGGAAACAAAATAGTCATTAAGATCCCTAATGGGGACATTTGGAGAGAGGTCTTAGTCAAGTTCTATCACGTGATGACATTCCAGTATAGATTCTGCATTCAAAGTACATTCAGTAATTATTTTCCATAGTCCCCAAAATATATTTGAAATGAGCATATATGAGTTGACAGAACTCAAAAAATGATTATTTATCCTAGAAGAGCTACTGTGATAGGAACAAATCCTCTCCATTGCAATTCTCAGACAGTAAATCAGATACATTTTTCATAGCCCAGAAGGGGTTAGGAGGAACTATTTCACTGTCAAATGGTCTTTCAAACATGGAGGTTTATCAGCAATTTCTACGTAAAGTGAGCACAAAATGTGAACAAAAATAAAAATAAATGAACTTCATAATAAGGATATAAAGAAACAACGGAGAGATGGAAACAATGGAGAGATGGCTTAGTGGTTAATGCACTTGTCTCCAGTGCCCAAGGCTCCTGGTACAATTCCCCAGGACCCACATAAGCCAGATCCACAAGGTGGTGGCCCTGGTGTGCTCTCTCCTCTCTCTCTGTCTCTGTCTCTCTCTCTCTCTGTATCTCTATGCTTGAAAATGAATAAATTAATAAATTTTAAAAAAAAGAAACAAAGGGCAATATTCCTGTAGGTGAAATATATAAAGAAGAGCATAAACATGATCCAAGGTCACTGCTTTAAGAGAGATTCCAGGTCATAGAGAAAGACAAGAGAATCTGAAAGAATGTTAGAATAGAGAATGTGGAACCAAGCCTCAAGGGAGACTGTGGTGGTTTGAATGTGGATGTATTTCCCCACTTCCTCAGGTATTTAAGCTTTCTGCTTAAGTCTCCAGTCTCCTGCTGGAGAGCTCATGCCACTGGAGACAGAAGTAATTGCAGCCCAGATGTATGCAAATTAGCAGCTTCTTCTGATATTGGTAGAACTTCCCCTGGGAAGTTGAGCCTGAAATAAACCCATTCCTCTTCTAAAATGTGTCTTTTTGGAAGCCAGTCCCTACAATATGGAGCTGTTTACAAGAGAAACCGAAGAGGAACGAAGATGGGGGAATAGTCATTAATATCCCTAATGGGGGAGATTTGGAGTGAGGAATTAGTCGGGGTCTACCATATGATGACAGGTGAGAGGCTGTGAAGCCAGGAAAAGAAAGTGGGATGGACAGATTTACCAACTCTTCATAGGTGTTGCGGTCAGCATTCTAGTTGCTGTGCAGAAAGAACCCAAACAAAAGAGGCTTGAGGAGGAATGGGTTTATTTGGCTTATGGACTCTAAGGGGAGACTCCATCCTGGCAGGGAAGATGATGGCATGAGCAGAGGGTGGACATCACCTCCACCACAGCCCTGCAAACAGTGGCAGGAAGGTGTGCCAAACACTGGCAAGGGGAAGCTGGTTTATAACCCCATCAGCCCGCCCCCAACAACACAGCTCCAGCGAGGTTGTGAAATCCAAACTGCCATCAGCTGAGGATCAATCATTGAGAACACATTAATTTGTTTGTGGGGGACACCTGGATCAATCCATGACAATAGGCCAGAAATCTGCAAGCTCAGAGACCACCTTAAATACTTAGCAAGGATGGGCTGGGGTGATGGCTCAGCAGATAAGGCACTTGCCTCTGGTGCTTAAGGGCCTGGGTTCAATTCCCCAGGACCCACATAAGCCAGACCCACAAGGTGGTGGCCCTGGTGTTCTCTCTCTCTCTCTCTCTCTCTCTCTCTCTCTCTCTCTCTCTCTCTCTCTCCTCTCTCTGCTTGAAAAATAAATAAAATATTTAAAACATATTCAAAAAGGAAGTGAAAAATAAATATTTTAAATATTTATGAGAAAAACTATTTGAGGCCACATGTAATCTCTAAAAAATACAATAAAAAATGCAATCAACCCTGGCGTGGGGGAAAAAAGATTCCCTAACCTTACCTTCAAGAAATGCAAAGCTCATAATCACTTGGGAAAAAAAGCAGACTAATCAGAGGAATTTCCACAATTCTTGTTTTTCCTCTGTGATGGTTTAGCTTTATTCCAACCCAGCAGCCCTTAAAAGCTAGCTACAAAAAGGCAAAGTGCTTTTCAATATAACTGTCACCAAACAAAGCTCAAGAATATTTATATGAATAAAATTTGTCTAGTACCCAAAAAGTAAAAATTTAAATATATGGCTTCCAAAAATTTTCAAGCTATTTTGAAACATAGGAAAATACAATATATATTAAAGAGAAATCAATTAATATTGACATAGAACAAATATAGGTGCTAAAATTTTAGCAAACTTCATTAAAGATAAAATACAAGGCAGGAGTAAGTTATGTCTAAAGAAAGATGTGAGCCGGATATAATGGCATACGTGTGTCCTCTTGGATTTGGGAAGTTGAGGTAGACTGATACTGGGACAGTGAAGCCAGTCTAGGCAACAGAGTGAGTTCCAAGTCACCCTGTGAGTGAAATCCTATGTAAAAAAATAAAATAAAAAATAATTGGGGACCTTGTGAATTAAGAGTTTCTTTTAAAACACTGAGAATTATGTCTAGGAAAGTTTCCCCTAGACCTCAAGATGTCTCCTTTGGACCTTCTCATTAGCTCATATATTTATCCATATGCAAGGAATCTTGATCCAAGGTTTCAGTGGATTAATTAATGTAAAAGCTTACAGATCAAACTTTTTCTTCTCTCCTGGTTTTGGTATGAATGTAACTGTACCTTGAGTTTTTCCTTGATGTCATTATAGGGTTAACTTTTCCTCCTTTTGGTTGGGAAGTTTCTTAGATCACTTTTAAATATTTCCGACTACATTTGGGTCTTCATTTTAAAATAAATATTTATTTATATTTTATTTATTTGCAAGCAGAGATAGAAGAAAGACAGAGAATGGGTGTGTCCGGGCTTTCAGTCTTCACAAGCAGACTCTGGATGCAAGTGACACTTGGGCATCTGGTTTTATGAGGCTACTGGGAAATCAAACTCTGGTTGTTAGGCTTTGCAGGCAAGCGCCTTAACTGCTGAGCTAGCTCTCCAACCCCCTTCATTTTTTTTAATGCTAATAATCATCCAATGATATAAAAAGCATAAAACTCAAAAGGTTTTTTTGTCATTTTTTTTTAATTTCCAAACCAAATTTCAGCTTTGGCATGCAATATTTGCACAAATAATGCTTGCATTTTTATGTTAATACACAGCTGGAAGAGACTACATAGCAATTATGTGATGACTAAAAGGCCCAAAAGCATAATAATGATGTTTTGAACAATTTAATCCATTAAAAGCTCAGTTAAGTGAATAAAGAAAGTACTTTTAACATACGGTTATAGTAAAGGAAAGACTGGTAAACATTTTTAGTATAATGGGATATTTTTGAGTCATTTTACTTTCTAAACCAATGTTTTCCCAAAATGGAATGAGAGCCTTTTTCATCAGCAGAATTCTAATTTTAACAGTATTTCATTTAGTCTCCAGAGAATGTTTTTAAAATATTTCTGCAGTCTTGCTTTCTCTGAACTTTTGATTCATATTATCTTCTCTTCTCTGAAGCAGTTTGTATAGGCATGGAAGTCATTTTTTTTTTTTGAAACCTAGGAGCTTCGTCTCTGCTTTTCAGTGTTTCTCTCAGAACTGCCCCTTTGATTCCTGGTTCACATCCAAAGGTAGCTACTCAATTCCACTCTGTACAGTGAATACATATTTATTAAACTCTGTATTCTCCATACTGTCCTATGTAGTCTCTAAGTTATGATTGTTCCTTTGTAGATTTTCAAAGTGTCAAATTCTTTGTCTCTTGACCAGGGAAAATTAGACACACAGATACGAAGTGTGAGAAAGGCAAAGGAAATTTATTGAGAAAAAAAAAAGGTGGAAATGTCTCATTGTGTCAAAAAAAAAGCCTGCTTAAGATTTCAGCAGGCATCCAAAGAAGAGAAAGAAAATGAGGGGATGGAGGAAAAGTTATGCTTTTTGATTTAGAAGTCAGAAATGTTGGCTGACTCCATCACAATCTGTGAGCTACCTTACCCAAAGATGGCTTCTGGTTTCATAATACATTTTTTTATTCAGAGGACAACTATTCTTTGCAACTCCTTAGCATGTCTTAAGTGAAGGAAAGTCTCCTTACCTGTGCCTGCTTGACAGGCTTCAGTGACAACCAGAGGACTCTGTTCCAGGGAAAAGTGGCTTTCCCTGTGGAAGGGCAATCGAGATGTTTCTCTTTCTAAAGTTATCAAAGAACTCTAAGCTTCCATGAACTCTGTCTAAGCTTAATGACTGCCTACCTATGACGGTTCAATGTAGGATTTTTAATTCTTTGAGATTATGTTGGGTTTTCACATCCCATCACCTGAACAAAATGGCTCATCTAAATACATATTTGAATTACTCAACATTTCGGTAAAAAACAGGCTGTGTAATTGTTGAATATGGCCAACAATATTAGCCCTTCTGAGCATGAATAGGATAGGTGCAAGTGTGAATTTGATAATAGAGCCCTCAGAGATGGTTTGTTTTTCTGTATCTAAGATTTATTTAATGTTATCTTGCAAGAATACAGGGGCAAGAAGAAAGAAACTTTGAAGAGCCAGTAATTGGTAGGGTGTGAGAGGAGCTTTATCAGGTGATAGTAAGAGTTATCTACATGGCTACCCCCAATTTGACCAGCTTGATGTGATTCTTACAGTTATCAGTGAAAAAGCAGACTACTGACACTTACAGGTGAAGGAAGAATCACATTTTCAATTGGAGGTCACACCCGAGAGGTCTGTGTCTCACAGATTTTCACAAAGCAGTAGGTTGTTATATTATGAAAATTTGGGATACTTATGAACCCCAACTTCTAGGTCCTTATTCATTTCATCAAAAATTGAAGAAAAAGACTCTGAAGGTTAAATTATTAATCCTGAAGGGCATTTGGGGAAAGGTGGTATGCTAGGAACGGGGGAACAATGACAGAAGCACACATGATTGAAAATTACTCTCCTCATAGAGAAGAAAGCAGAGGAATATAAACTTAAACTATTTTAAACAGTTTTTATGGAAGTAGAATGGGCCCAAATGGCAGGTAGTAGCTTGGAATAAATGTGTGACATTTATGCTCTTCCTTTATCTGGATACATATAAGTCTGGCTTTTCCCTAGCCAGTAAGCACTGTTTCTTGGCCTGGGTAACATCTCATTTTATTTTTATTTTTATTTTTTTAAATACTTTATTCATTTTCAAGCAGAGAGAGAGGGGGGGGCACCAGGGCCACCACCTTGTGGGTCTGGCGTATGTGGGTACTGGCGAATTGAACCAGGGGCTTTAGGCACAGGACGCAAGTGCCTTAACTGCTAAGCCATCTCTCCAACCCATAACATCTCATTTTAATTACATATAAAATTTTCTTCTGATCTCTGAGATAGGAGTACAAAGACATTCCATACCTTATTTAAAATCAAGTCTTCATTTAAGAAATTCCTTGGGTGGTGGAGAGGTTGCTAAGTGGTTAAGGTACTAGCTTGTAAAGCTAATAACCTGGGGATCAATTCCCCAGTACTCACATAAAGTGTGATGCACAATGTGGTGCATACATCTCGAATTCTTTGCAGTGGTTAGAAGTCCTGGTTTTCTCTCTCTCTGTCTCTCTCTCTCTCTGTCTCTCTCTGTTTTTTTCTCTATATTTTGAAATAAATTTTAAAAACAAATTAAGAATGAAAAGGTAATTTCTTGGGCTGGGGAATTCATCATCATCCCCTCCTATTACACTCTCTAAAGTTCCCTTTTCTCTCCCCACCATCCATTTTCACTCAATCCCTTCTTCCCAAGTAGTCTCCATTCTGTTTTGGTGTCTTCTTGTTTATATGTATAACTCACTGAGGTCAATTAGGGTTGCCTGTATAAACATGGCTAAGGGATCATTTACCAAGCATGAGTAATTTACTGGTAACAACATTTCTGAAAAACAAACAAACAAACAAACAAAAAAAAAAAAAACAACAGTCTCTCTCCTGACCAATAATAAATTAAATGCTAAGAACTCCTTAGGAAGAGATAGGGCCTCATGTCTTTCTCCATCATCTGTGATGGAATGAATGCAAGGGCCGCAGGATGTCAGGAAGACAGTATTCCAAGGTATACCTCTTCTTCTGTTGCCTCTTATATGCTTCCCACCCCTTCTTCTGCAGTGTTCCTGGAGCCTGAGTGAGGGTGATAGAGATGTCTTATTTTGCACTGAGAACTCAATTATCACCTATCCTCAGTTCTTTGATGACATTAGAGTTTCCCTAGTAGTCACCCCTAACTACAAAAAGCTTCTCTTGCCAAAAGAGAGAGAAGCACTAATCTATAGATATAGACATAGATTATTTAAAGAATCATTTGACTGGAACAACATATCCATTCAGCCAAACAAAAGTACTGCCTTTGCTCCTCAGGCTCATGACCTCTTAGCCACAAGATTTTAAATAGATCTTCCATAGAAGGCATAAATTCCATCTGTGGAGCAGGCCACAAATCCATCAGAGAGCAGTTGGCAACTCCTATAACAATGCTACATGTACACATACAAGACACATTCCCTGGCTGGATGTTTGTATAGCTGCAAAGGTCTACTGCTGAGTGAGGCTATGGGTGACTTTTCTCCCCCAGTAGCCAGAATAACACCTTAATGCACAATGACAGCTTGCTGGAGGATATTTCTATAGATCAAAGATTTCCTAATGTGAAACATTATACTAGTGGTTGTTTATTTATTTATTTATTAAAACGAAGTTTTTCTGTTAAAAAGCACCTCTTGGTTATATAGGCATTGAAGGTAATTTTCATTCTTGTTGGTATACAGATGTGTGCCTATAGCATTTCTCTACATGTAGATATTTATTTAGTTTAGGTTTCTTATCTTTGAGAGAGAGAGAGAGAGAGAGAGAGAGAGAGAGAGAGAGAGAGTTGACACAAGGGGTCTCTTACACTGCAAACCACTCCAGACACATGCAACACAATGTTACTGAATTTATATTGGAGATGTGGAGTTGAATCCAGGCCAGAAGACTTTGTAAGCAAATGCCTTTAACCACTGAGCAATCTCCCCCAGCTCTGTTCTTAATTATTATTGTTGTTGTTGTAGTACTCCAGTGTTATTGAAGTCCAAACTACTGTAACATGTCTCAAAAATTCAATTTTATCATAAAGGATTTCCATCTACTTTTCTAGAAAAATCTGTGTAGGACCATTCAAAGAGAAGGTTTTTTAAATTCTAAACCACAAAAAAGTTGTCAAAAAAGGGACTGTACTATAAAAAAAATTTGAGTATAAGTATACCCACTGCTAAAAGTTAGATATGAAACAACCTACATAGAGAAAAATTGAGAAATTTTTGAAGTGATAATGGCTTTCTTTAGATTGCTTGTGACCTTAGAGATGAATGTGAAGGCATCATTAAAATAAACTTCATATTTTCATGGCTGCAGAGCACTGAAACTGCAAAGCCATAGTAAACTTTTTTTTTTTGAAAACATGATACACTTTTGTCCTCAATTCAGTGAAAACCTGAACAGCAAAGAAACAAGATATATATTTTCACAACTCATCTTAAAAAAAACCTAGCAATAAAGTACCTTTGAGAATTTTGCCTGACATCTTCCCAGCAAAAATAAATGGCTATAAAAAGAAGATGCCAAGAATCTCTAAAAAAAATAAATAAAAGAATTCATACATTGTTTCATAAAATGACCACAATTGCTTTCATTGTAATGCTGAGTCAGGAAATCCCAACACAAAATCTGAATTATTTATAGAGTATGAGACGCTTCTACTATTTCTACCACCAAGGACCCACTTCCACAGCCCATTACCAAATCTTATGGATGGTACCTTATAAATGTCTCATGTTACCTCTGTGTTCTTTGTAGTCTAAGTTACCACCGTTTCTTGAGGATTTTTGCAATATCATCTAACTTGTGTCTTAGAATCTAAACTAATCTTCACAATTGTTCTCCTACTAAAAATACTTCAGTGTTTAAAATTCACATTCTGAAACCTGCTCTTTAATGTGTCTTAAAGTGCCACAGTTACGTGCATATAGTAAATCTCTTCATTTTTATTATCTTCCTCTAGGGCTT
>PVHP010035929.1:0-18179 GCA_004024765.1 Zapus hudsonius
TCCGCCACAGCACTGCAAACAGCGGCAGGAAGGTGTGCCAAACACTGGCAAGGGGAAGCTGGCTTATAACCCCCAAAAGCCCGCCCCCAACAACACAGCTTCACTGAGGTTCTAATTCCCGAATTGCCATCAGCTGAGTATCGATCTATCAGAACACATTCATTTGTTTGTGGGGGACACCTGGGTCAAACCATGACAGAAGCTTCTCTTTTCAGATGGCAGTGACCACTGGATTGACTCGAAACACACCAAAGTGCTGAGAAGAAGGGACAGTGGTGTTCAGCAAGTGAGACATCGCTATCATACCCTCCAAGGCTCAGAGATCATTGTGGAAGAGGTGATGGAAAGAATGTAAGAGCCAAAAGAAGGGGAGTGCTTACAATACTGTCTTCCAGACACAAAGTGGCCTTGATACTCATGACCTCATAGTGGCTAACACTACCTAAAGACCTGCATAATAGGAGGAGATAAAAAAATGATGAAATCCAAATAGAATAGAGATTAGTTGGAAAGAAGAGATTTAGTGGAGAGGGGATTTGTAAAGAGGAAAAGGGCGAGTGATGAGAAGGGATTATGATCATGTTTATATTGTTTATATTTATGAAAGTTGTCAATAAACAAGAACGCTAAAAAAGATGCTTTCAACTACAAATAAAACTATAACAAAAGTTTTACAGCACCTACTTGAGACTACTGGAATTTCAGATGTCTTAGATAAAGACTTCATATGTAGGTGATGTTTTCCTATCAAGAGACAGTACAGTTTGGACTAATTTGTGATGCTAATGGAATTCCTGAGGATACAGCTGACCCTGCCCACTGCATCTAAACAAAACATTATCACCAAGAGTCACCTCAGGACTCTCCAAATTCTAAAAATCTGTTCTCATGTCTCTGAAATGCCTTAACTCTTTTCTTAAAAATCCTTTAACTAAGATATGAAGAAGTTCCAGTGTTAGAAAATCCTTTGGATAACTTATGAGTGTTTATTATCAATACTGTTAGCAGTTCAGTCATTCCTCGCATGGTCACACACTGTGACAATGGACACAGGCCTGCCTAGTCCCTTTCATCCTACAATACACAAGAATTTTTAATGTAATAACTAGGCTGCTTCAACTATAGAAAAACACATCATCCAGGAGTAAGTTTTGCTTAATTTTAATTTTGCTGTTTGAGTTCTTTCTTTCATTTGTAAATTTTGGTAGAGTGAAAAGGGGTGGGAGGAGGTTTCTAAGTCCAAAAAAGGATCTAAGCACCATGTTCATTTTGAGATGAATTCAAAAGTATGAATTCTGAGCAATTAGATAAAGTTTAATAGAAGGGCAAGAGTGAGAGAAAGAGAAGATATTTCTGGTGGAAGGAACAGTTAAGAGCCCAGGTCTAAAACCAAAAGAGCATGGCAATTTAGGGAACTCATAATGACCAGTGGAGCCAGTCACTGGTCTAGAAGAGGGACTCTCAGAGGCTGGAGGCACCAGCAAATATCAGATCATTCAGGGAAGGAACAAAATGGTATTATTAACCAATGGCACAGCGTTTTATTTAACACTGAGCTTATCAACCACCCTGACATATTTTCTCTTTTGTTCCTCAACAAACTTGTGAAGTAGTTATTATTTAGTATTCCACATATAGCTACACCACTCCTCTTCAGAATGCCCAGGAGGCAAGGTTCAAACCACCTCATCTTATGTAGACCATCGTACTTAATGGTAGTTACATACCACCTTGTCCCTCAAGATTACATGTGCCTACTAGCATCGAAAAAACAAAGCTTCATCGTACCACTGTTGAAAAATTATGAAATATTTGAAACATTTTTAAGGCTTTAAAAAGAGCAGACACTTAGATATCTACTGACCAGTTGAAGACATATATATATATATATATATATATATATATATATATATATACACACACACACACACACCATGTCACATGCCTTTTAAAAGCACACTTACAGATCTGTTTTATCTAGCTAACTGCAAACGCTAAAGGAAGAGACTCTAATTTGGTATGTGCATAATAATCTAGCACTGAAGGCTTTTTTGTTGAAAGATCCCACCAATACAGATGCAAACCCTAACGTTCACAGTGTGCTGGAGGTCACAAGGCCCAGTTTATATTATCAAACCCAATCTAGCAACAAACCTTTGTAAGTTTATACTACTTGAGAGACTTATTTGCGACCAAACAGTAACTATAACGTTCACTTGATATGTTTATCAATCATTGCTTAAACATCCCAGGAAGGATTAAGTGCAGGAAATAAGTATTTCATTGGCCCAAATGCCATGCTTTAGTGAAATTCCTTTCTCTTAAGCATGCCTCTCAAGAAAGTCTTCTACAGAATCGGTTCAAGATTTGGCTGTATTTATATCTAAAGAGATTCAAATGAAATCAAGGACAAGGGAAGATGATCATGACAGGTGAGGACGTGTCTCAGTATCTTCCCGTTTTGAAAACGAAGCAACACAAAATTACCTGCAGGGACTAAGCATGAAGCTGTATTTTGTGGACGTCTTTGAGGAGGTGCGGGGCAGGAAATAAAAAGGCAGGAAATGAGGGAAGCGCGTGGAGAGGATGGACATCCACGCAGGACGAGCTCGCGGGGGTCCCGGGACGCTCCCCGCCATCACCCACCCGTGATGCTGGCCTCCAGCCACGCGGGACGAGGACCACCGCCCTGGGCTGGGGGTTCCCTGCTCCCCGTCCCGACATTACCTTCCCAAGTCACGTCGAAACGCTCCGTGACCTTCGCCATCTTCCTAGAACCCGGAGGCAGCGGGGCGAGTGGGCGGGGCCACGCCGGCACGTCGCCGGGTGACGCCACCGCTTCTCATTGGTCGGGAGAGCCGAGTGGGCGGGGCGGGACGCGCACGTGTACGCGGGGGCTGGTCGGGGCGGACAGCCGGCGCAGACGGGGGCGGGCAGCCGGCGGGGGCGGGGCTGGGGGCGGGGCGGGCAGCCGGCGGGGGCGGGGCTGGGGGCGGGGCGGGGCGGGCAGCGGGCGCGGGCGGGCCAGGCTTTTAGTTTACTTTGTTATTTTCCCCTCGGCGGAATTGTCACAAACGCTGGGCTTTCGGCGTCCGCCGCTCCTGCTTTGCATCTTTCTTCACATAGGTGTGTCCGTTCTCTTCACAGTCTCCTGTCAGTGTTTTGCGGCCTGCTCAAAGATTGCTCCCCAACTATCTGTATTTTTTTCCTCTCCATTATGATATTGGCTTTCCAATTATGTTGAATGTTTGGAAAAAAACATTCCATTAAGTCTCTTTGAAGGATTAAGTGGGCTTCCCCGTTTGCATTTTCAATGCCTGTGACCAAGGATTTCAGTATGGTCCCCCAAATGCCCCTCTGCCCACATTACCCTCACTTAATGCCCATCATAGATAGATAGATTAGATGATAGATAATGGATAGATTAGATAGATAGATAGATAGATAGATAGATAGATAGATAGATAGATAGATAGATAGATAGATAGATAGATGAGAGAGAGAGAGAGAGAGAGAGAGAGAGAGAGAGAGAGACCGGGCCCCTTAGCAGTGCTTAAACCTGTGCCTGATGAGTCCTCCAGGGGAACTTCCCCACCAGACTAAGTGCTTTCCCACAGGGTATCCACCCTTTCGCCAGCCTGGCACGATGCCCTCGACATCCATAGTTGTGATGAGCCACATTCATAACTCTCCTGGGATGCATGTGGCCCATAGGCTGTAGGTTGGACCTGGCCAGGTAGGAACATTTGGACCCACTCTCTAGAGGTAAGGAGACATAATTGGGCTGCAAGCCAAGAAATTTGAGGATCAGAATCATATATTACTATTAGAAATAATGAAAAGATTACACTGTAAAGGAAAAATGTGGAAAGAGAGAAAAGACAAAAATATTACAAAACAGTCATAATTAAGGTTCGTGAAGCAGAGGCAATGACAATTTGAGACAAAGACTAACATCCCAAAGCCCAGTGTGGTTTCTCTTTTCCCCACAGCTTAATTGAGAGAATTGGTAAAACCGTATATATTTAAGGTATACAAGTGATGACTTCATACGATTCCCACAAGCTAATTAACTCATCCAACACCTATCATATTTACCATGTGGCAAGAGGAGATGAAAAAGAACGTTTAATAGTTCTTAAAATGTTTCAAATATATGGTAATTATTAACTGTAACCTTCATGCTGCTCATTAGACCCCACCCCACCCCATGTATTCATTCCTCTTCCAACCAAAAATTTGCAACTTTTGACCAACATGTCCTCTTTAGGGGCAGCTGGCAATGTTTTTTTTTTTTTCTTTTTCTTTTTTCAAGGAAAGAAAAAAAAAAAAGAACTATCAATACTATCTGCCACAGAGAAGTCATATAAGGATAGAAAAGACTAGGGAACATTCTTACTAGAAAGGATTGCTAACTTGCATCTCAAAGTTGTATCCCAAGCAGAACTGGGGATTCCTGCAGTCACTGCCTGTCCCCCACCTTCATCTTCCCTATCAAAGCTGATGACACTATGACCTCCTTAGTCTCTTCTTCACTAACCTTTCCCATATCAGCCCTGTCAGCAAATTGTGTATTTCACATCTGAAACAGTTCCCAAATTTGTTACCTTTTATTTTAGTACTTCTATTTTTAATTCAAACCACCATCACCTCTTGCCTGAATGGCTGATATTTTATAACCAATTTTGTTTCACTCTTGATATGTAAAATCTATTTTCTACACAGTAATCATATGTTCTTTGGGGTAAAAAAAGAGAACAGATCCCAGAAAGTCCTGCTTGCAGCTCTTAAAATTTGGTACTCTGTGACAATAAAAATGGGCTCCCAAGATTTTCCATTGCTTGGTAGGGTTTATCTTCTACCTATAGAGAGGGCTTGCTTGAACATTACATAAAAAACCAGCCCCTAGCTAATGAATGGATGTCATGATAACATGCATCACTATTTAATTTTTTTCTGATTTTTTTACTTGCTTACTTTCTGAATTTCATGTTTGTATCACATGCTTTCTCTAATATGCAGGATTATATAAGACATATACTATTTATTATATATATATATATATATATATATATATATATATGACAAGAAACCAGAAAGGTGGGTTGTTTGTGGGGTGTAAAGGGGCCAGTTGGTGGGGAGGAGCGACAAGTGGGAGATGAATATGGGGCAAGATACAAGGGTGTATGTGTATGAAAAGCTCACAAAGAAGTCCATTATTCTGGATGCTAAGTAAAAAATAATAATGATAAAAAGGACATATTTAAGGGAAAATTGTCACCAATAGCACTCTGAAGGAAAGTGATTGCATATGGGTATTTATGATTATTAAAGCTCACCTTTCTCAGGCATACTTGGAAATCTTGTTATGTCAGTGATAAAAAAGTTTGTATTCTTTAAAATAATATATGTAATTAAAGTACAAAAAGAAAACCATAGTTCTATAAACAAAATTATAACCTTAAATATAAATTTCAATCTTCAATAATTACCTTTAAAATGTTCTCAAAATTCTGTTACCTATAATTTCATTCGTTTAAAATGAAGTTTTTATTCATTTATGCTAAGACTATTCACTTTATTTCACTGAACACTTGCCAATATTAGTATTAAATATAAAGGAAATATTCAACCATCCAAATATTCTAAAAGCACCCATGAGTTTAACATGTCAGACATGTGGGAGGCACTATTTATTTATAAAAAATGAATAATATAGTTTTCAAGATGCTTTTTATGTGAAGCTATATTATGATTTTGGTTTTATAGACAAGCATAAATGTATTTATAATTTGTTCATGTTATATCAATACTTTTCCAAGTCACAAGCATAAACTGCAAAGAATTTGCTGCAATAACCATTCATATAGGAAAAATTCAAATCCTACACAAACTCTCTTTTGATAAAAGAGGCAAAACCTTCATATACCTTTTATATTATCTTAATTTCAAGACAGGAAGAGCAATAGTAATTATAGTCATTATTGCCAAGGAAAACTGATAAAATATGTATATGACATAAGCTATTTGAATCTGTCATGTTAAGAAGGCTTTTCCATCATTGGGACAAATACATTTTTTCCTACACTTCTGTTTGAAAACTGCAATGTATAGAATGACAATGAATCAAAATAAAATAGGGTCATACTGGTATAACATTGATAAGCCCTTAGGTTCTATGAAATTGAATAAACTTTGATTAGGAAACTGCATCTCTTTCATGAGTTACTTAATTCAGTTCCTACCTGCAGATATTATGAAAGACTATAGTAACTTCTTAAATTAATAAACTTTATGGAATTTATCCATTGAATATTGTTTAATAGTAGAGAACACAATATTGTTTTAATTAATTTCACAATAATCAGGATTTTCAGCAAATTACTTAAAAGCTACTCACTGCTTTGTTTTGTCTTAATCACAGTACATTAAAATGCCCATGTTATAGAGCACAGTTTATAATCCCTATTTGCTAAGGCAATGACTACCAAAATAAATTGGTCTTACTAAAACTCTCATATAAAAATCAACCATAGCTTTTAAATCATGATATTGCTTCTAATTAGTGGGTCATAACCACAATGCCTTTTTATTTAAGAAATAAGTACTTATTTAATCTTCATTTCCTGTCAGTAGATTTTCAATCTGACACCACACATTTGGAAGGAAAGTTTCTGTAGAACTTTATTTACCAACAGCTAAATTGCCATGGAATTGTTTTAGGATTCTACATTGTTTTTATTACTTTCCTAATTTTTTAAATATAATTTAATATAGTCCTTCAAAATTCAAGAGCCTTAGCTTCTCTTTGATGGCCCAACTTTAGCATTTTGTCACTTTTAGTAATTTTTTTCCAAGTTTGCTGTCACTTGAAATGTGTAAAGTTTTAAATGTGACAGCCATTTGCTTCTTATTCAGTTATTTTGGAGAGCAAAGAAGAGTCTCTGGGAAACATTTCCAGTGAGGTCTCTACAGTTCTTCACAGTAGATTCACAAAGTGATGATGATCTCTCTGTGTCACAGTTGTAACAGTGAGGAGGAAAGAACATCCAGAAAGAGTACATCCAGAAATTTCTCCCATACAGGCAATAAATAAGAGCTGGGTTTTTTTTTTGTTTTTTTTTTTTTTTGAGATTTATAACCATACCAAAGACTCTACTTTTTCTAACATTTTTTGTTTAATTTCCCCAAAGTGCATATTCTGCTCTGAGACATAAATACATCTGTGTAAATATAATAACCCTTGATATATATATATATATATATATATATATATATATATATATATATATATATATATATATATATATATATATATATATATATATATATATATATATATATATATATATATATATATATATATATATATCCATTTTGTGTACCAAATATCCAGGAGTGCCTGAGAATACTGTGGCTTGGTGGTCCCTGGAGACTCTCTTTGACTCTGATTCCCACAATTTGACTGTAACTTATATTCCCATAAATAAATCATGTGAGGGCAAACTTGTACAAATTGTACTAAATATTAGCTTCTCCATATGCTAATAATTGTGTACTATTCTGTTGCAGATGTAAGGTTCATCTTTGAACGGCTCCCCCTGGTGGGGGTTCGTGGCAGCACTCTACCTCCCTGAGATTAAATCATTCTCTGAGGTCATAGTTGTGAATTTTTTTTCCCTAACCACCAGGCAACGTTGTCATTTACTCTTCTAGGAGTTCTTTTCTTTAGAGGTCGTGCTTTTTGGCTAAAATTAGCTTGTAGACGAGTAGCCACAATTGTCATAAAGTCTCATCTTTAAGATCATAAATCACGTGTCATTTTTGTGCATAGTTTTCATTTAGTAAACCCCATGCATTTATTTGCGTAAAAGGCCAAATTCCTGACAGAAGGTCACTACTAAGACTACCCATTCCCTGAACCATTTCATCAGCCTCATGATGTGTCACCACCTCATTCCTGGGGAAACAATGATCCCAATGTTTTAAAATTGTTATGTAGCATGCCTGTTACTTAAAATTGTTTATCATAAAATGATGAAGAAAGAAACAACAGTGCAATGGTTTGACTCAGGTGTCCCCCATAGACTTAATGTGTTCTGAATTCTTGATTCCCAGATGAAGGCAATTTTGGAATGGGAACCTTGTTGGAGGTGTGTGGCTGGGGGCAGGGTTATGGGGGTTCTAGCCATCTTCTGCTTGACGGTTTTTGGCACACCATCTTGTGGCTGTTTGCAGTGTTGTGGTGGAGGTGATGTCCACCCTCTGCTCATGCTGTCGTTTCCCCTACCCTGATGGAGTTTTCCCTAGAGACTATAAACCAAATAAACCCATTCCATCAGCTGCTTTTTTTTTGGGGGGGGGTCTGGTTCTTTGTGACAGAAAGAAAAAGCTGAATACAACAAACAGATGTGCTTCTACCGCTGCCACTTAGTTCTAAGGGTTACCACCTCCTCTCTAGAAATAAGCCAAGTGCTGTCATAATGTAATTTATTTCCTAATAGTGGGTTTCAACACACATGCAGTGCAAAGGTGGGAAGGTAATGTGGGAAGGTTCAGGTTCAGAAATGTTATAGCAATAGTAGTAGTACAAGATTTTCAATGTAAAATCAATCTAATCATAAGAAAATACACAAATCTAAATTGAGAACCACTATTCAAATTGAAGTGACCAGTTCTCATCAGGGAGAGTGGGCATTTGATTTCTTTCTTTCAGGCTCTTAGATGAATGCTTAGTCTTAGGCACAGGGACATATTTTGATGTCATATATTTGGTAAAATCAAGATGATTATAGATTATATATTTATAAGATTGTGATTTATGAACTAGTTTATATTAATTAAAAATTTACATACATACCAAAGATGTATAAGTCTTATAGATTCTGGGTAATAGGAGTGAATTATTTGGCAATATACTGCTCTTTTCCAGAGCTTGTGGGTTTTCATCCCAGGGTCTCCATACTAACCATATAAATTAAGTAACTAGGGATGGGAATATAGCTCAGTGGTAGAGCAGTGGCTCTGTGTGTTTAGGGACCAGAGTTTAATCCCCAACACCACACATACAATTAGTGCAGGTTGTCCACTGAACACTAGTGAATTTACCTACATTGTAAAATTAATATGATAGCATTTGCTAATTGTTACAAAATTATATGTAATAAAAAATAAAATTCATCAGTGTGACATAACAGTTGTGGTTTCCGTGCTGCCATGGGCGTGTTTGGTCCTTGGATCTCTAGCTGTTAGCTCTGTTTTAGAAGGTTGTGGAACCTGGAGGAATTGGAGCTTCACCTTGGGAAGTGGGTCACTGCTAAATGGCCTTGGTATTTGGTGGCCCAGGCTCACTTCCTGTTCATCTCTGCTTCCTCCCTGCCAGTGTGATGCCAGCACCTTCACTGCCACTTTAGCATCCTCTTCAGGAAATTTCATCTCCAAACTGTAAGCCGAAAAATAAACCCTTTCCTTCCTCAAGTTGCTTCTGGTCGGGTATTTGCTTACAGCACAGAGAAAGTAACTGATATAGTAATGTGCTTTTTAATTTAATTTTTAGATGTTTTTTGAGATGGGGCCCATAATGTAGACCCAGGTTAACCTCAAACTCAATGATCCTTCCTCAGCATCTGATAGTTTAGGTTTAAGAATAGCATTCTTAATGCTAGTTGCTATTTATTGAGTACTTAACTATAGTGTAGGAACTATACAAACTCAGCTTTCTGAATTGCTTCATTGAATTATTATACCAGCCCTGCTTTCTAGATAAGGGAACAGGTAGGAAAGGCTACGTAAATTCTCTGGCTTCCAACCCACTATCCTACCCTGTTATGATTATTGTTTGTGTCATCACTACACTCTGTTCTTGTTTACGGTCTTTGCCAGAGACTCTATGAGCATTTTCAGGAAAGAAGATGATTCATTTAAATATTGTTTAACAATGGGGGGGGCTTTTGAACTACCACAATTTTACGGACAAAGTTGGAGAGAAGGGGCTGGAGAGATGGCTCATCGGTTAAGACACTTGCCTCCAGTGCCTAAGGCCACGGGTTCAATTCCCCAGTACCTACATATGCCAGATCCACAAGGTGGTGTCCCTGGCGCTCTCTCTCCCTCTCTCTTTCTCTCTGTATTTCTCTGCTTGAAAATTAATAAATAAAATATTAAAACAGATGGAGAGAAGAAATATTAAAAAGACTGTCAACATATCGTTTTTTAAAAAAATACAATACTTTAAAAGTGGAAATTACAATTTAGTTTCACACCATCTTATCTTAAAATAGATATTTTAGAATGAAAGGAATTTTAAGGTTCCACTGGGCATCAGTTCCTGGAAAAGAGTAACTTCAGTTTGTTACCAGAAACCAGTTGTAACTTCCAATTGCAATGGAATCACATGACAGACACTGAAAACCATTGACAAAATTCTTTAATGCTATGGGAGGAGATAAATCGTAGCTCATGAAATGGAAATTCATCTACATTCAAGATGGAAATTTCCACGTGAAATATTTTTAGGTAACATTTCCAAGTATCTAAATTTGAGAGGGGGTCGTGGGCACACACCTTTAATCCAAGCACTCAGGAGACTGAGTGGGTGGGTGGTTTGAGTTAGAATCCAGCCTGGAGCTGCTACAGACTGAGTTCCAGGTCAACCTAGACTAAAGTGAGACCCTACCTAGAAAAAAAATATGAGTCTTCAAATAACTAAATGTATTTATTCCCCTTA
Source organism: Zapus hudsonius (assembly GCA_004024765.1). Taxonomy (NCBI): domain Eukaryota; kingdom Metazoa; phylum Chordata; class Mammalia; order Rodentia; family Dipodidae; genus Zapus; species Zapus hudsonius. Next base: position 10,727 of record PVHP010035929.1, read on the forward strand.
TTTACTATATCTTTAAAGAAAAAAAAGTTACAAAGCATCTTAGTATGTGGCACCAGCTGGGATTCGTTGTCTTCAAGATTTTTTTTCTCTTTCAGAGCCAATCTCTGGAAGAGTAAACATTTTAGAAAGAAAGAAATGCTGTATTTTTTAACAATTATTTTTAGAGCATTTTGGGGGATGGGTTGCTCCAATATGATCTAAAAAGGAAAAGTAAATTTAAACTTGAAGTCTCTCATGATGCAATACATTTCTGGCAAATTTATTTTGGATATATAGCTCTTGTCTCAGAAATTTCGTGTTAATTAAATTTTACGCTAAAACAGAAAAGTATGTTAATGTTTCATTTCACAGTAATCACTAATAACAAAAAATCTTAATCTCAGTAACAAAATAGAGAATATATAAATGGCATTTTCATTGGACCCAGAGCAGATTACAGCTATCTCTACACATAGGTGTGGTGTTGGCGAAAGGAAAAGACAAAGAAAATACAGCACTGCTGCTTCTACGTGAAATTGAACTTATTTTCAGAAGCCACGGGATAAATTACAGCACCTTTTGGGAAGTAAAGGCACTAAAATTAGAAGATGGAACAGATTAAATCAGTGCTAAATCCTTGATGATACAGGAGACTCCCTTACAGTCCCCGCCCCTCTGTGGTATCTACTGTAATGATTCAACGACTCTGGTCATGCCTTCACAAATGTATACTTTCTCCTCATTTTTTATCCTACTTTCTAGTATAACTTCCTCACTATCCTAAAGGAAAAATAGAAAAGAAGCCTTAATATTCTTATTTTTGTCAAAATCTTACAATGGTAGTATTAAAAGGAAAATATATTATTTTTATAACACAATATAATGGGTATATTACACAATTAAGCTCCTGACTCCAAATAAAACAGTAAATCAGGCAGTATGCCTATATAGGAATAAAAATTAGAAGTGTCATAAATTATAAATGTCTGCTATAAACTCTTTAAAGTAATTATGGGGATTGGGAGATGGCTCAGTAGTTAAAGGCACCTGCTAGCAAAGCCTGCCAGCTAAGGTTTAATTTCTCAGTACCCACATAAATCCACATGCCCAAAGTGGTGCCTGTATCTGGAGTTTGTTTATAGCAGCAAGAGCTTCTTTGTACACATGTTCATATTCTCTTTGTCTCTCTTTAATTTTCTCAAATGAAAATACAGATGCTTAGGATTTAAAAAAGATTTTTAAATATTTTTATTCATTTATAAGGAGAGAGACAGGGAGAGAGAGAGAGAATGCACACATCTGGGCCTGTAACCACTGCAAACTAACTCCAGATGTAACCACTTTGTGCATCTGGCTTTACATGGGTTCTGGGGAATCGAACCTGGGTCATTAGGCTTTGCAGGCAAGCACCTTAACTATTGAGCCATCTCTCCAAATTTTTTTTTAACATGGTGGTTTCTTTTTCCTCTTCAGAATTCTTTGAAAATAAAAGAATGTAGTACATTTGATTCCAAGTACACATAATGTGCCATCAAACAAAAAGTAATTCATTTCAGAGTACTGATTATCCTAATTGAGAAACTAGCTTATATCTATATCTATATCTATATCTATATCTATATATGTATGTGTGTATGTGTGTGTGTCTGTGTCTGTATGTGTGTGTGGTGTGTGTACATGTATGTATTTAAGGGAGAATTAATTTAGCAGTCATAAATGGGATTTATAATGCTATTAATGTAGTCTGACTCAATACAAGTATAAGGCATAAGCATCAGATTTACATGATATAATTCAAAATGTAAACCATTCATGTAGGTTTTCATTAAGTTCATAACAAAACAATTCCTTGATCCATTAACTTGGGAGTCTAAGTTTTCCCATTCTAAAAATATTCAATGATGTGAACATCATTTTTGAGAAGTGTAAATGATAATAATTAAATATTTATCCCGTGCGATAATTGTTGCAGCAGGCAGCACAGTATCAGTCGGTAGATACTGCCATGTCAACACGAACAGGACGACCTGCCAAGAGATGCACACTAAGCACTATCACCCGAGAAACCCAAGTTCAACCAGAGTGCACTGGTCTGATTTAATTTTGAGTTGTATTTTTTTTTACATTTGAGAGAAAAATATTTATTATTCAATACAAATAAAAGGTTTTGTTGAAAGACATTAGTAGCTGAGCTGAAGAAGCATATTGTGGACTTACCAATGGGCAAATCTGCAAAGAGAGCTGTCTTTGAAGAAAGTCACTTTATGACTAGCACTCAAATGAAACTTCCCAAACACAGGCCACAAGGTCAAGGGCATACTGTTTTTTTTTTTTTTTTTTATATCCACTGCCAAAAAGAAATTCTTGAATTACTTTTTCAAGCACAGATAATATAGCAATGCACCGGTATTTCTCAGAATCCTAAAACTTGACTAATTTGTGTCTTTACCAGTCATTTAAACTATAACCGTGTAGAAGTCTACTTTATGTGATAGAATGTTAAATGTAGAAACATGTGTGAAAGCTTCATGCAACACTTAGCACATGAATAAATTTTAAGTCTTTAAAAGCAATCTTTAGTGAAATCATCATTCCACGGACTATTTCTATTTTCCATTCATCATTCTGTCCCAGTACAAGATGATCTAGTACACGTTGTAATATTTTCTTGGTGAGAGCTAAGGAGAATATTGATGTAGATTTAAAAATAATATTTCAGAACTATCAATGGCAATTTCCATTTGCTACCTTTCCATGTCTCTATCTATCACTTAAAATTTGGAAAATCTATAGACAGTTGCCTTGAATAGTCAGACAACTACCCAGGAAGCCTAAATGTTCTTAACCTTATAAAGCTATTTATTCTAAATAAACTCTTCTATTAAAAGTTTGAATGCAGCCAGGCGTGGTGGCACACGCCTTTAATCCCAGCACTCGGGAGGCAGAGGTAGGAAGATCACCATGAGTTCAAGACCATCCTCAGACTACATAGTGAATTCCAGGTCAGCCTGGGCTAGAGTGAGACCCTACCTCAAAAAAACAACAAAAAAAATGTTTGAATGCAGTGAGGTTACAATCAAACTGCTTTTTCCAAGCATAATTGAATACAGACAGAACCTTTATATTCTATTAAAACACTGCCCATGAGCCTTCTTAGCTGATAGTTGTTTTTCCTCTCTCTTCTGTTTGGCATTTCCTTTTAATGTCCTTAAGTTAAAAAACCAAAATATATACATCATTTAAATTAAATAAACACAACTGTAATTCTTTTAGTTTTCTGACTTTAAAATAAAATGAAAGTAATTGTGAATAGTAACCATAGAGAATATTTTCTTCTCTAAATAGAGGTAGGGTCTTGCTCTAGCCAGGCTAACCTGGAATTCACTAAGTAGTCTCAGGCTGACCTCAAACTCACAACAACCCACCTACCTCCACCTCCTGAGTTCTGGGTTAAAGGCATGCTCCACCATGGCTGGCCATAGGGAATATTTTACAGTGGACAATATGATATGCTACTTTAAATCTCTTACAGTCTAGGTTGTATTTGTTCTGTCCTTTCACTAATCCCTTCAGTCCTGCCCTTTTGGCTTTGTATATAACATGTAGTGAACAGGAAAGTAAGAATTGGTTCCACATAATGAGAAATACAAATATCACTTTAACCCTCTAATAATCAGCACAGCGATACTTTATGAATGTTATTCTTTTAGAAGTCTTCTCTCATACCACTAGCAACCACGATGAAAATCTTCAGGTAACAACTCAACTCACCAGGGAATAATATTGGCCTAAAGCAATAGTCAAATATAGTAATGTCTCTAGGAGGAAAGGGGAGGACTGGCAGGGTTCTTCTTGGGCCCACGATTTAACATTCCAGTGCGTACAGATGAAATTCAAGAATGAAAAACATATACAGTCTTTTAAATTTTCACACTTAACCACCTCATGTGCAATCATTATCAGTCATTCCATGATCACTTAGTGTCCATTTTGTTGAAGGAATAGGATAGAGTGGGGGGTGGAATACTTTAAAAATATTTTTATTTATTTATTTGTGAGGAGAAGGGTTTAGAATGTGTGCTCGGGGGCCTCTTGCCACTGCAAACACAATCCAGATGCATGTGCTATTTCTAACAGATCGCTACGACATGGGTGCTGGGGATTTGAACCTGAACTGAACCTAGACCAGCAGGCTTTGCAAGCGAGTACCTTTAACCACTGAGCCATCTCCCCAGATCAAAAGTTAGCTAGTCTGAGTAAAGTTCTGTTTCTTACAACCAAAGGTCAAGGTAACATATGAGCTGTTTCATTGTCTCATGGATAAGGTTTATGTATTTATTTGATCATTTCATACACGTATGTAATGTATTTTAGTCGTATTCACTCTCCATGGCCCTCTCTTGTCCCGTTTCCAGTCCTGGTCTTCTTTACAACTAGTCTGTCTTTGTCTTGTTTTTTCTTTACCCACTGATTTCATTAGGGCTGTGCACATGAGCACAAGTGGCAGGTTATACGTGGGAACATGGAGAACTTTTCAGTGGCTACTCCTCTGAATAAAATCTTTCCCTATCTCCCAGTAGCCATTAAATCCCATGAGCTCCTTCTCCATCCATGGCCAAATGTTGACAGAGAGTGGGAAGCAATAGGGCCTCTTGCCACTGCAATTTTATTTCAGATTCATGTGCCACTTTGTGCATCCGACTTTATATGGGTACTGGGAAATTGAACCTAGACCAGCATGCTTTGCAAACAAGCACCTTTAACAACTGAGCTATCACCACATCCCCCAGTTCAAACAGTAAATCCCACCACATTCTGGTAATGTTCAAGTTAGTAGAGCTCTTTTCTGATTTCAGACTTGTATCTACCTGCATACTTGATGTACCCTACTGGATATCTTATAAGTATCTTCATGCTTAACGTGATTAAAATTGAATTGCCAGTGTTCATTCTTCCATCCACACAAGCCAGCTTTTCCCATAGTCTTCCTTTCCTCAGCACAACTACATCTGCTTGGGCCAGAAACCTCATCGCCTTTCCCATATGCCTCACATTTGGTCTATCAGCAGATTCTGTTGGCTCTGCCTTTGAATTACATCCAGAATTTTACCATTTCTTACCACCTCCCCCCTTCTCTCTCTCACCTGGGTTATTGTAACTGCAGTCTTACTGAGTCCTGCATAACTCCTCCCTTATGAGCAGTATTAAAGCCAGTAGCCTTTAGAAGATAAGGTATATCCCATATTTTTTGTTTGATTTTATTTTTTGAGACAAAGTCTCTTGTGCACCTCAAGTTGATCTCAACCTCACCATGTAGCCCAAATGGTTCTCAAACTTGCACTAATCTTCCTCTATGTCCCGTGTTGAGATTACACGCGTGTGTCAACATGCCTAGTTCATTTATTTACTGAAAACCCTTACACAGCTTCCATCATACTGTGACTAAAAGGCAATACAAACTCCTACTCAAATACCTTGCCACTCATATTCCTTATTGATGTACCCGTCATCCATGTGCCTTAGCTCCAATAGCCTCCTTATTTTCATTTCTTGTTCTGAAATGTACTAGAAATGATTCTTTTCTCTAACCTTTTGCCTTTTTCAAAAGGTCACTTTCATCTTGTTACCTTCTCAATATTCATATCCACTGACATACATTTTTAATTTGTTAGTATTAGGGATCAACCCAAGGCCTGGTGACATGCTAAGCTATCTTAAAGATAGCTACACTATCACAGTTACACCTCTGACCCCAATGATAAGCTTTCTTATTTTTAAGGCTGAATTTTAAAGAGATCTGTTTTTTTTTGAAATCTGTTTTTAATTGGGTAAATTATAGCCAATTTATATTGTCTACTTCTATATACTGTGGCAGTGAACATGATTTGATGTTAACATTTTAGAATTATTACAGTCAAGAATTATAAATCATTCTACAAGAAAGTAAAATAGCTAGATAATAGCAATAAAATGCAAATAAAATGTCTTGAAAAGAATTATCATGGGCTCCAGAGATGGCTAAATAGTTAAGTACACTTCAGGCATAAGTATGAGAACCAGATCAGACCTTATACTGTCTGAGTTTGAATCCCTAGGTCCCAGGTAAACAGCTGGGCACTAATCCCAGTCCTGCAAAAGGGTGCAGAGATCTGGGAACCACCAAGGCTTGTGAAAAAGAGCCCCGAGAGACTCCAGCTCAGATAAGAACTGGTAAAAGAGCTATGGAGAGTGGGACTCCAGCATTCTGCTCCAGTCCCTGCAGGCACATGCCTCCCCACACCCCACTACAAGGACACATACAAGAACAGAAATCACACATGCACGCCACATTACACACACACATGCACAGGTGGAAAATAAATTAAAAAGTGGTGTAAGTTACTGAGAGTATTGTGACAATTTCAGGAAAGCTCCATAGACCCTTCCCTTGAGTAGGAGGTGTTTAGCTAGAGCTCAAACTTAGGCACTAAAACTGATCAGTCAGGTATAAACCAACCACCTGTCTCCCTGCTCACCTGGGGCAGGAAATACTCACTGAACAGAAAATTCTGCCTCTTCTTCCCTTACATGGGCTAGCAGAAGGACGTAGGTAAGGCGCCCTCACCAGAGCCTAATGGGGGCTGGATTTCTCTTCCACATGAACCTTTCCTTCTCATGATTTCTTTCTTTTTCTACTTGCTTAGCTAAACAGCATAGATTTTGTTAAAACCTCTCCCACTGTTCTCTCCACACTGGTGGCTGGAGATCTCTGTAACTTCCCATTTTCCTTTAAATAAAGTCTCCCACTATACCTTATGCTCTGGTGTTCTATAATTTAAATTCTTTGCCCTTATAGACAAGAATTTGGGTACTCCTTAAATTTTGAGGTACATTAGAATTTTCTGGGTATTATCTAAGTTCTAGTCCCCAGTTCAGCCCATTACAGTATCATAAGAACTTCACTTTTATTATTAACCATATTCATATTTACAACTCAATTTAGTATCAAAAGATAAAGCTACTGAGCCTTTACTCTTATAAAGTCTTTAAAAGATTTTGATGCTTCAGGCTTTGGAACAAGTTTGTTATTCTTATTTTGAAAATGATTGTAGTTTCTTGAAATTCTACTTTTTTTTTTCAAGGTAGGGTCTTACTCTAGCTCAAGCTGACCTGGAATTCACTATGTAGTCTCAGGGTGGCCTCAAACTCCACAATCATCCTAAATCTGCCTCCTGAGTCCTGGGATTAAAGGGGCATGACATTGTACTTTTAAAATTCACTTGTGTGCCATTCCCCAAATCTAAAATTATGATCATTTAGTTTTCCATAATTCTAATTTGATTCAACAGTAATTCATCTAACAAGTTTTGAGAATTCCCTGCCTATTGAATGCTGCAGAGAATTGTAAGAAATATATGTAAATACTGATTTATGTATTGTGCTGGTAAATAGAGAAGGATCTTTATCTCAACCTGCTCCTGGATGTTTTCAAGAC
>PVHP010035930.1:0-18214 GCA_004024765.1 Zapus hudsonius
TTATGTGTCATGTATCTAGCTTCTTTTTCTCAAAATTCTGTTTAAAACTTCAATCCATACATTTACATGTAACTGTAGATTGCTCTTTGGTGGGTGGAATCCCATTGTGTGAGTATCCCAAAATTACTTTATTCACCCATTCAGGAGCATATGAGTAGATTCCAGTTTGGGGCAAGTATAACTAAAGTTTTGGGGACTGTTATAGGACATATCCATGTATGTTTCTGTTTTAAAAACAAATATGTATCTATGAGTTAATCTGGGTCACAGCTTTGGTAGATATTGCCACACACTTTTCCAAAATGGTTGTACTAATTTACATGGACTCCATAATACTTGTCTTTTAAAAGTTTACACACTGTGTTGTTGCTATACTTACTTTGTTTGTCAAAGATAAAGAGGTTTTATTCCTTGTGATTTTTAAAGTATTTCATTTATTTATGTGAGTGAGAGTGACAGGAAGAGTATGCATATAGGTGCTCCAGGGTCTCCTGCCACTGCAAATGATCTCCAGATGCATAAGCCACTTTCATGCATCTGGATTTATGTGGCTACTGGGGAATAAAACCCAGACCGTCAGGCTTTGCAATCAAGCATCTTTAATCACTGAGCAATCTCTCCAGTCCCTCTCTCTGCTTTTAACATGAAATGAAAAGACATATCCCTTTTATACTGAGCGTAAAAGAAAGCACATATTTTATTGCTTTCCTCTCCATCTTTTGTAAAACGCAGCTCTGAGCCTGGGAATAATACTACTATTAACCCAAGTTCAGTGAACTTTAATGGTCATAAAACCAAGCGATTTATTTATGAAGAGATTTATTTCATACTTTTCTATTCCCTGGATAATCTATAACATAGTGGAAACCCTACCTCTGGAAGGAACTAGCTGACTCGACCTCATAAGGTCATGATGGAGAAGGTAAGGTAAGGATCAGCAATAGGATAGTAGAAGAAGCCTTTGAAGAAGTTCAAAAGTCCAGGTCTACTTGAAGCCAGCTGAGAAGAGGAAAGTTCTTTCTAGGGAGGGGCTGGCCCAATAGAGCAACTGTTGTGGGGTTAAGAAGAAAAGAAAGAATGGCAGGAAAGCAAGAAGGAAGGAAGGAAGGTAGAAAGAAAGGAAGCAAAGGAGGAACATAAACCCCACAAAAAGAGTACTTATAGAACTCTGACAGGGAGCTGTTCCTCTTTCTTATTAAGGGAAGGTCATTGGGGTATATTTACCCTTGCATGTCCACAGTATTTCTCCACACCAAGCTCTGTTACTTCATGATTCTCTGTGTATGTATTTTCCTTTTTCTCTTAGATGGTGAGTTTTTCAGCCATAAGACTCATTTCTGCATCATTGCTGTCCATGAGTATGTTGTTCAGTGCTATTGAGTAAAAAATTTTGTGTATATGGAGTTCAAACAATCCTGGAACACTATTTTACAAAAGTAGCTATGCTCTTTTAAATTCTTAATGTAACAATTTATAAAGATTTATATACATATACATATATACATATATGTATGTATATATGTATATGTATATTATATATGTATATATAATATGTACATATTATATATATAATATAGCCATACATACATACATATATACATACATACATACATACATACATACATACATACATACATACATACATATAAATATATCCAAACCATTAAAATTTCACCCAGTCTTAACCATTTGTGATTGAAGTAGGTGAAGGCTCTGAGATCTATTGTTATTGTCCTTGTAACTCAATACCACTTGATAGTCATTACCTCTGAGTCTCAGCAAGAGATGGGATCGTGCAGTGGTTAAGGGGGCAATTGCTTGAGCTAGGCTTCAGAATCCTTTTTTCCTCTCCTACTATCAGCAGATCTTCCAAGCCACTCTCTGTTCCTCAGTTTACTCAGCTGTAAAAACAGACACAATGTAACACCTACCTCATATGGCCCTTATGAGAATTAAATGAGGTAACACACATAAAACAGAGTATTGCCTGGGACCTGGTTAGCCTCAGTCAATAAATGTTTCAGTTTTATTATTACTGATGTTAAAAACGTTCTAAAGTCTTGGTTTACTTACCTGAAATTTTTATATTGGCAGGTGTTGAAACCAAAGAACAACAGCTGAAGTTCATAAAATTTCAATTAGACTCAAACTGGTGTTGGAGAATGATGTCAAATTCAGTAGAAGTGGCCCAAATGAAAAGATGCTGTGGATTTGTGAGGAGCACAGTGATGGCCAACTTGGTAGACAGTGATAGGAAGATAAAAGAAACAAACTCTAACCTTGATTTAAATTGCATCAGGCAGTATTGCATTCACTTATAATTGTTTTACTTTTAAGCAACTCTTCCATGTACCTGGCTTTGGAGATGAAACAAGAAAAGTTTCCGGATTGCTGTGAAGCTCCCTAAATTAAATTCTAATAAACAAAGACATGTCAATTTTCTTTAAACAGGATATAGTTTTAGCCTATAAAAATTAATGTATCAAGAGAAAGCCATTGGAAAGTAGAAATCAACAATAATGTGAGCTGGTCATGATTATTCTATTAATAGATGAAGTTAAGAAATGCACCAAATATCACATGGGAATAAAAACAGAGCTAGGATTCAAAGCCATGTCTGACTTCCCCAGCTCCCTCCACTCAGCTTTACAAATGGTTTTAGAGTAAGTGAAATAATTTCTGGGAGAGACTCCTCTGTGAAATCCAATGCAGAAAAGAAAATGATCAATTTAAGAACCCTGTTTTGTTCATCTTTGTATTTCACATAGTGTGGTGGTTTGAATGAAATTCTCATGTGTTTTGAATATTTGGTCCACAGCTGGTGGCATTCTGGGAAAATTGTGGGGCCTTTAGGGAAGGACATCATCTGAATGAATATGCTAGTTCTCAGCACACAGCAGGCCTGGACCCCAAGCTCCACTCCCAGTAACACACTTACTCCAGCAAGACTCCCTCCCAAAGGCTCTACCAGTTGGGGACTAAGTAGGAATATATACATATATTTTAAAAAATATGTGCAAGAGGGAGGGAGGGAGGGAGGGAGGGAGGGAGAGAGGATGGATGGGTGCACCAGGGCCAGAGAGAGAGAGAGAGAGAGAGAGAGAGAGAGAGAGAGAGAGAGAGAGAGAGAGAGAGAGAGAGAGAGAGAGAGAGAGAGGATGGATGGGTGCACCAGGGCCTCCAGCCACTGCAAAGGAACTCCAGAGGCATATGCCATTTTGTGCATCTGGCTTTATGTGGTTACTGGGGAATCAAACCCTGGTCCTTAGTCTTTGAAGGCAAGCACCTTAACTGCTGAGCTATCTCTCCAGCCCTAAGTAGGAATCTTAATCACAAACACTTGAGGCTATGGGGAATATTTTATATTCAAGCCACCACAATCTCCATTTGGTTTTTCTCATTTTCATTTTGTGGGTTGCTACATGCTTCTTTTCTCTAAGTGTGTATAAACCGGATCTCAAGGCACTGGGATGGTTATGGTGAAAGGACTCCTAGATGTGTCTGTGATCTTGGGGAATCATGTTATTTTCTCTACGAAATTGGGTATACCTTTTTTTTTTTTAACAATAGTGGTTCTAATTCTCCAATGTTATCAATAGGTCATCTAGACTAAAAATCAGCACAGGAACTTCACAATTAAATTTCACCATGTATCAAATGAACTTAATACACACTTGTAGAGTATTCCATCCAATAGCAGCAGAAGTTTTGAGGTGGGCATTTAAAACACAGAACAGTAAATGAGAAGGGGCCCATGAAGATTATGTGTCCTAAGGATTTGACATCATGTGATGACTTTTCCCTGAATAATGTGGTCAAGAGACAATTTAGCTGTGTAACTGTAAATGCAGACTAGTCTGCAGGGTCTTTGCGTGCGGAACTTGATCATTGGCTGACAGCTCCAGTGAATGGTCTCATGATTCACCTCAGGATGAGGTGACACAGCCACCATGCCTGAAGTGCCTCCACCACTCCTTAAATTTGATGCTTGATGGATTTTTCTTCTCATTAAAGTGCAGCCTTTCTGGATCTTTCAAGGTATGGCTCAGAGCAACCTCTGAGAGCACCTCATCCCAGCGAATCCATTTCTATCTGTCTAACATGCCCCAATATCACACGGCATCACTCAGATTTGGTTTGCAAAGGGATGGTAAACCTAGAAACCCTCAGCCCAGTGTTGCCTGTGCTGATCCATTCCCTGGGAGGGCTTAGCATTTCTTACACTTTAACTGATGGTAATATTTTCTTGTGGCAGTCAAACATGAGGTTGGTTTCTTAGACAATTGCAGCTGAGAGGGAAGGGTGAAAGGCCAGAGACTGGAAGGAGAGGGGTGCTAGATGTTAGCAGAGGAAAGTGAACCTTGTTTCAGGTTGGCCTTATTAAAAATTTCTGGACAGCCTATGGTAAGATAAGGCACTTATCTATGTAAGAGCAGAGCTAACATGTGCATGGGCGGGCATTAAAACTTTGCGAGGAAGGGTGTGTCTTAGTACCAAACTTGACAGCTAACAAAGACCTGTGCAGCAGCTGAGCTTTGCTGACACCTTGGGTAGGTCTCTTGGTGGATAGACCAATGAGGATTATGTGTGTGTGAGTGAATGAGTGTGAGTGTGTATGTGTGTGTGTGTAAGAGAGAGTGAAAGAGTGAGATTGTACATGAGAGAGAAGGATCAAAGTATAGAAATATGATATTTATTTTTCTTGCAAAATGTGACATTTTTCTTTAAAAGGCGTGTCTTAAATAAAAATAATGGTAATAAATAACAAAATTAGATGCAAAAATTGACATGTTAATGTGCAATGTTGAAAGGTGATAAGTATATTTCATTGATTTCAGAAGTTGGCCAAATTGTCCTCATGCATCCTGGAAGATGTAATGGAACATTAAGGGCAGTTTGGAATAGAACTGCCACTGGTGTGATTGTGATTAATTCTACAGATTGAACATTCTGGCACAAGAAAGCTGACATGCACAGTTAGAGGTGCTATCCCTGCCAAGGTAGAGCAGACAGCAAGGCAGGATGCAGTGGGGCTGGACAATGTGAGGCTCAGAACATGAGCTCACTCATCAGCACAGTTGCCAACCTGCTGTGAGGTTTGAGGAAACCAAGCACCCTCTGTTCTGAAGTTGTGTGGTGGGGTAAAAGTTCTACATGAACCTGCACACTGAAATTCAGGCCTCCATGAATAATTCAGGAAGGAGGGCTCAGACAGAAGCTATTCAGACAGACATTGTTCATTTTTCAAGTCAATGATAGAAAATGATCTAAACTTGAGTCACATGAAAATGTCTGTAGTTTTGATGCCTGTGAAGGCCCATTCTTCATAGAGAAAGCCTTTTCACTGTGGCAAATTATGGAAGAAGCTCTGAACTAACTCTCCAGGGTCTGATTGATAAGGACACCAGCCCTACTCATGAAAGTGAAGCATTCATGGCTTAATCATCTCCCATGCATGCCGCCTTCTAACATCACACTAGGGATTAGATTTTGGCATACATTTTTTTTGTGACGGGCCATAAATATTTAGGCAATAACACTGGAAAAATATAGTTTTGCATTTGCCAGAGTTTCCAATCACTAGAATCATACAGTCTTGTGACTTCTTCATCTGTGTGGGCAGATGTAATGTGTATCCTATAGTCTTGTGTGTTTGTGATCAAACCTCATACTCAATTCCCAGCTAGTGGTAACTTGGGAGGTGAACCCATGCAGGAGGAGGTGTATTCCTGGGTCAAGCTTTGGGATGTTATAGCCAAGATCTCCCTTGCCAGAGTTAGCTCACTTATGTTTTTCCAAAGTACTGTCTTTCTTCTTCTAAGAATGTCTGTTCTGTTCACTAGCCCATTTATAGACTGGATGATTAGGTTCTCCTGGTGCTGAATTTTTGAAGTTCTTTATATAGCTTAGATATTAATCTCCTGTCTGATGTATAGTTAGCACAGATTTTATCCAATTCTGCAAGCTATCTCTTCACACTGGTAATTGTTTCCTTTGCTGTGTAGAAGCTTTTTAATTTCACGTAATCTCATTTATCTATTCCTGACACAATTTCCTATGTTATTAGAGTCCCTTTGAGGAAATCCTTGTTTGTGTCTATATCTTGAAGAGTTTTCCCTACATTTTCTATGTTCTCTAGTGGTTTCACAGGTTCAGATATTACATTCAGGCCTTTGATCCATTTTCAATTGACTCTTGTGCAGGGCGAGAGATGAGGATCCACTTTGATTTTTCTACATATGGAGACCTAGGTTTCTCAGCACTTTGTTAAAGTGACTGGATTTTCTCCAGTGTGTCTGTAACTGTGTTTATTTCTGAGTTCTCTATTCTCCTCCATTCATCTCCATGTTTATTTTTGTGCCTGCACCATGCTATTTTTGTTACTATGGCTCAGTAGTATAATTTGAGATCAGTTATTGCAGTGTCTCCAGCAGTACTCTTTCTGTTTAGGATTGCTTTGGTTATTCTGGGTCTTCTGTACTTCATATGAGTTTTAGGATTGTTCTTTCTATTTCTATGAAGAATCACAAAGCAATTTTTGAATTTTTAATTTATCTATTTTTAATTTGATGGTTGATTCTATTATATATACTTCAGAGTATTTTTAGATTTATGAAAAACATAAAAATCATAGATGTTTCTTGTATATTTTAATATTCATATTATTATTCCCTATTATTAACATTATCATGGTACATTTGCCACAGTCAATGAATATGGTTTGTGCTTTAAGATAACTAAGGAATTTTTGCCTATGCCAAAGTCAAGATGACTTTGAATGATTTTGTAAAGAATTTTTATACTTTTTGATTTTGCATTTAGGTTATATACATTTTAATGTAATTTTTGTTTATGATTTGAGTAATGTTAAAGTTACTTTTCTTTTTCTTTTGTTGGTCTGTGTGGATATTTAGTAACTCCAACACCTTTTTCTGAAGAGGAAAATACTGAGGGAGATACTTCAATGGTGATTTTACCTTTTTATCTTTCACATTTTCCATATGTTATTCCAGTTAGCATGAGTGCACATTACTTTTGAATGAATAGGAATAATATTATAGAGAATATTGATTATTAGTGAAAATAAATTCTGTAAAAGCAAGAACCAAGAAAAGCTGGCTTCTGAAAGAGCAAGCAGCAGGTCATATGCTGGGAGGCTGAACAGTAACTCTGTCATCCTTATCCACTTCTGAACCACATTGCCATATATCCGAGGGTTGGCTCTAGTGAACTACAGCGCTGTATCTGGGAGGATTAGCTATAACAAAACTACATGACTACATGGCCGTATCTTGGAGGGTTGCACATAACGTTCCTTTTTTTTTTTTTTGTAGCCAGGACCAGTATTTGAGAACTGTGTGTTCGTTGTTCAATTCTCTCATTACTTAAAGCAACTCCAGTGGATCTCTACTTCTTATAAACTAAAGACACTTACCAGCAAGTCTATACATACAAGGCAGGCATTGTTCATCAGGTGTGGATGAATGAATACTATGTAGAAAAACATATCCTGGGTCCAAAATTCTCCTCTAGAGTTTGGTCTCCTTGAGTGAAGTTAGAGCTCTGACTGTCTAGCATAGAATTATATTGCCCATGGTAGAGATTGGGGGAGTCACACGTGAACATACTAACCAATTATTTATTGTTCAAATTTAATTTTCCGATTATTTTCATTCAGAATTCTGAAATTTAGCAAATCTGAGTTGGGTGTAGAAAAGAGGACTGTAAGTAGGAAATTTGTAAACACAGGTTAAACCTTGGGCCCATGAAACTTACCAGTTTTGGCACAAGGATCCCAAAGCTTGATTTTCCATGTTTGAGTGCTGTAGTTTATGACAAGCTGATGGTGTCAAAACAGTGTCCTCCAAAGGCCCAAATATTTGGAAGGCTTTGTCCCCAGCTATGGCACTATTGGGACATGATAAACCTAAAGAGTTGGAGCCGAGTGGAAGGATATCATGCCATTGGAAGCATGCCCTTGAAGACTACCAGGAACCCAACCCCTGTCCTCTGGCTGCCAGGAGGATTTGTGTGCCCTGTGCTCACAGCACCCCATGCCATCTCTCTCCAGGCTGCAAAGCAAGGGAGCCAACTGACCATGAGGCTGAAACCTCTGGACCTGTGAACCCAAATTAACTTTTGCCTCTTATTGGTGGTTTGTTTCGGGTATTTTATCAACATGACAGCATGCTTGAAGTCACATAGAGGACCCCGATGCCTCTGCTTCCAGGTCACCACCGTAGGATGAGCTAGCTGTGCAACCTTAGCCGGTTGCAAAGTCTTGATAGCCCCATCTCCTGAAGCCAGGGGAAGGCTTCAGTCATGCACGGCTCCAGAGTGAGTGCTTAGTGACCTACGGCTCCTCTCCTTGTTCCCTGAAATCCCCCAGCCTCAGTGTGATCTGGAGCCTGTGCTCCATCTGAATTTCCAGGCAAACTGTTCACTTTGCAACAAAGGTCTGTTTCCCTGAGGCCCAAGCTACTCCATCTGCTCAGCCATCTCTGTCTCCCTGAAGGCTTTACTTCCTCCATTTTAAGACCCTTAATTGGTTTTGGTGGTAGACTGATCAGCACCACCTGAGCATCCGATTTTAGTCATAAATGAGGCTCCCCTGAGTAGTTATGGCAAGTTAATGATTTCAAAATAAAGGTAGTGCTCTGCCCCAGCTCAGATTATCTGGTGCATTACACTGGTGCCTGTTTTACAATTTTGTTTTATTGTGAAATCACTCACCTTGTGGCTAGCTAGTTAGTCCAGAAGCACCTGCAATAATATTGGGATAACATTCATCTCTTTTATTTTCTTTCCCACCAGTCCGTGTTTTAGCAGTCCATTGGGAAGTACTATTTCTCCTATTTTCTGGCTCAGGTTTCCAAAGCAGCCAATTGATTTTGTAATACATGTTATTATCTGTGGGGTATTGTTGTAATACATGCTATCTGTGGGGTATTGTGTGTGCGTGTGCTTGTGTGTGTGTGTGTGTGTGTGTGTGAGAGAGAGAGAGAGAGAGGGTGGGAGAGAGAGAGAGACATAGTGCAAGCACATATTCTTTTGGGAACATATTTTAATTTTCATGTTGGATTTCAGTTTTGGGAATGCCCCAGGGCATGGTGCACATACCTATCGTCAAACAGCAGAGCTATTTAAAAAAACAATTTTTATAGTAGAAGTATTTCACAATTTTAAAAAGAGATTGGAAGATTGTAATTGGAGGGATTCTACCTGGAGGTCCATTGCAGTAGCCCAGGAGAGGTGAAAGGGACGAAGCTGCAGCCAGGAGCTAGTTGGTACAGACAACAGGTCAAATGTGAATTTTTTTTTTTGTGGGTTGATTAATACACTGCAAAGTTGAGCTCTTGTGGTGGATAGCACTATAAGTTCTAATGTCTTGGTAAATAGCACAGATATAACTCAGATATAGAGTATTTATATCACCCCATACATGTGCTGTGATGGTTACATTTTATTGTCAACTTGACCGTTTTTAGTAATTTTGTGTGGGTCTCTGAGCTATTCATAGGAAGACAGCCCTCTCAGTAGGGGGCAGAATGTAAGAAAGCTCCTTTCCTGGGAGGGCTGTGCAAGAAGGAAATTCCAGAGACAGGAAGTTAACTAGTCAGGGAAAGGGTTGCAAAACCCCACCCTAAGGCTATATAAAGTGGGAGAAAATTTCTCTTACCCTGGTCTGTTTCGTTGGTGTGTTGGTGTTGGTAATGGGTTTCTCTCTCTGCTTGGATCTGTGAAAGGGGACCAGCTTTTGTTGCCATTATGGAACTTCCCCTGGATCTGTAACTTCAATAAATCTTTTCCTCCCATAACTGCCTGTATTTGGAGATTCATCCCAGTGGCGTGTGGCTGACTGCAACACGTGCACTATGCCTTCTCTTTATAGACAACCCCTCCTTCCATCTTGGTCCTAATGGTCACTCATCTCCATCCTCTAATTTTGTCCTTTCTGCTGTATCATAAAACTGGAATTTTTTGTAGTTAACTTTGAAAAATTAATTTATTTGCACATGTGGCACACCTGCATGTGTGTGTGTGTGTGTGTGTGTGTGTGCACGCGTGTGTAAGATGTGAATGCATACGCTAGGTTCTCTTGCTACTTACTACAAATAAAACCCAGATGCTTGAGCTACTTTTTGTATGACCAGCTTTTGTGGTGGGAGGCTTGTGAACTGAAACCCAGCTGACAGGCTTTGCAAGCAGGCACTTTTAACTGCTGAGCCATCTTCCTAGCCCCCATAGTTAACCTTTTAAAAATGATTTGTGTATGTGTCACATGTTTGTGTGTGAGTGAAGGTGTGCACCTGCCACAGCACATGTGTGGTCAGAGGACAACTTTTGGGCTGGTTTGCACCTGTCTGTTTCATTTGAGGCACAGTTTTTAGCTCTGGATCCTCTTCTGTGGCTCTTTTCTGAGCTCACCTGGAGTTCTAGGGGAATTCTCCTGTCTCTGCCTCCCATTTCCCCATCAGTGTGTTGGCATAGCAGAGCCTCTGATAGCTTGGGGCTTTTCACTGGGGTCTGAGGTAAATTCAGGGACTTCAGCTTGGGCGACAAGTACTTTATGAACTGAGCTGTCTGTCCAACCCTGACTTTTTAAGACTTGTTTTTTCATTCAGCAGAATGCCTTTGAGATGCATCTATGTTTTTCTTATGTCAATAGGAATATTGGAATATAAGAATATCTCTTTATCTGGACAGTGTATGCATGTCTCAGAGTTGAACAACTCACTTGTGGAAGGACATTTGTGTTGCTTCTAAGGTTTGTCAGTTATGAATAGAGCTGGGATAAATATTTGTGTATAATTTTTTTAAGGTTTAGAGAGACTTTATTAGATGAAGAGAAGGAAAGAAGAGAAAGTATAGAGAGCTCCCACCATGAGAAGGCAGGAGAAGGTAAACCCAAATCAGAGACACAAATTGGGTTCATTTATAGATTCTGAATGGGGGCTGAGCTAATCAGCCATGATACCAAGTTTGGGGGCTGAGCTTAACCAACCATAGTGCCAGGATTAGTTTTAATCTTTCCAGGAATCTTCCTTCTAGGAAAGGGAAACTCCTGCCTAGGGAAGGACTCAGTTTATTCATTGGAAAAACAGATAAATCTAGGAAGAAAAAGGCTTTTACTTTCAAGGGCCCAGCCATCCTATATTTCCTTAATCCCCCTCTGAAGAAGCAACCCTAACTGCTGTTAGGAAATGGGGGTGATGACTAATCTGACTTCTTCAAGTGGCAGTTGGGAAACTTCTCCAGTGGGTCTATGTAAGGAAACCTAAAGTGCATAATTGGTAGAGTGCAAGAAGACAGTCCTTGAAGAAAATGTTGGGAAGAAAGAACAAAAGCAAGGAGTTAAGGGAAAGTGGGCACACTGGAGGTCTTTAGGGTTCCAATTCTTGCAGAGTTTTTTTCTTGTAGAGTTTCTTTCAGGCCTTGGAGGGCGATCACGCTGACCCATGTAGATGGAGTTAGATTCTTGCAGGCCCATCTGAGTGTGGACTGACTAGACAAAAGATCAAATTAAAATGGCATAGGTATAATTTCTTTTCACCACAAAAACTCTGAAGTCCACTTCCAGACCTGTGGTATCTGACATGGTGTGAATCTGTTCCTGTGGCTCATGTAAAGCAGATGAGACATTATCAGAATTGTCAGTAATATATAATTTTGATATATGACACCGATGTCATTCTGACACAAAGATGATACCATCTAGCAGTGTTGGGGTTGTTCTCTACTGATTAAAGAATTAAAAGGCAAGAAAGAGTTTCACACAGCATTTAATTTTGATAATGGCACATGTGCCACCCTGAGCTGCTGTGAGAATGTCTAAAGCCATACTATTTTGTGTAATTGCTTTTCTCAAGCATCTTGACTATTAGAGGTAAAAACTTATCTTGGGTTTGAGCTGGTTGGTGTCTAAAGAGCAGCTTGGGGTACCCCTGAGGTACACAGGTATATTATTTGGTGGACCACGTCTTTGAGACTTGTCCTATAAAATTCTCCTGGCTAACATAAGAGTATTTTCTTGACTTTAAAATTTCCCATTGGAGTGACTTTGATAGTACTAGATGTTCAAAGGAGAAAGCCGCCATCCTGTTGACTCACATCTGAGCAACATTTTCTTGATCCAGAAGAAAATCATTTGGGAGAAATGGTTGCCCATGTAACATTTAAGGCACACTTTATTTACTAGTTATATTTTGCTTTCTGGATGTTTAAGATCAAGCAGGTAGCCAAAATTTAATCAAATATATGCCTTTGAAGGTCAGCTGTGGCTCTTTAGGAGAGACTTTTAGGGACCTAAGAGGAGCTCTCTGGTTCAGCATTTGTGCTATCTGTTAGAATGAGTGAGGGCTGTGCTGACCATGTGGCTTCCTTTAGGAGCATTCCTTCGTAGTGCCTCTCCTCTTGCAGACTGCTGTGTGAATGAGCTATGAGCGTTACAGGGTACCTCATTCTGTTTTCTAAATTTGTGTTTCTCTCCGTTACCTCACCTCCTTTCCCCATACTTGTGTGTGTAATTTTTTTGGATGCATGAACTTTGCTGGGTATGTGATTTGCAATTGATAGTTTGTCTTTTTTTTTTTTTTGTCTCTTAACAGTGTCTTCCATATAACACAAGTTTAAATTTGAAGTACAGCCCAACATCTTTTTACTTTTACGTTAATCCAATTTATAAAGCTTATGAATTCAGACATAACATTTATGCCCATTGTCACATACTTTTGCTCTTATATATACTAATGTCAGAATGTTTTCAGGTGCCTATGGTTGTAGCAGTTGTGTACTGCCTGCACACTATATATAATGCAGTGTGAAGGGATGTGATTATATGCCATGAATGTGAGTGGTATTACAATGTGAATTGCAACCCCTGAGTGGTAAAGTGTGCCAATTGAACAGCATACATCATCTTTCCAGTGTCTTCTTCACTGAACAGATTATCATCTTTGCTGTGGATCTAGTTTACTTCCTCTGCCATTTATTTGTTATTATGTGGGATCTGTCATCAAATTCTTTTAAAGCTATTCCTATCTATGAACCATTTAAAGCTAACTTGTTCCTGCTGACTCTTCAGCTGGCTCCTGATCTATCCTTGGGATTGTAATCATATCATTTTTCCCCACAATTGTGACCTTGACGCTTTTCATCAATTCACACTTATGAAGATTAGAAACTTCCTACATTTAGTCTAGTTTGTCTGTCTAGTGAGCTATGGTGTTGAAACTCATATCTAAAAAATGTTTAAAAACTGAAGATTTATGGCATCATCCATTATTTATACATCTTCATATTTAGAACTGTACAAACCA
Source organism: Zapus hudsonius (assembly GCA_004024765.1). Taxonomy (NCBI): domain Eukaryota; kingdom Metazoa; phylum Chordata; class Mammalia; order Rodentia; family Dipodidae; genus Zapus; species Zapus hudsonius. The sequence goes on from PVHP010035930.1 coordinate 13,320, forward strand.
AAGTTGAAGGTTTGGGAGGAGTGAAAATGTCATATTATAAGTAGATAAAAAGATTTCTCAAGACCAAAATCTGAAAAGGACATGGCAACAAGAAGAAAGAAAGAGAGAGGAAAGAGAGAGAGGAAACAGAGAGGAGAGAGAGAGAGAGAGAGAGAGAGAGAGAGAGAGAGAGAGACAGAACTGTAGACCAACATCCCTAGTGAACTTAGGTGTGAAGTCTTCAACAAAACATTTACAAATTAAGAGCACATTAAAAAGAAAGATCATACATATAATCGAGTTGGTTTTACTCCAGAGTTACAAGAATGGTCCAATATACCAAACAATATGTCAACACATCATGTAAATGGAATCAAGAATCAAAACCACACATAATTTCTTTTTTTAAATTAAGTAGAAACTTTGTATGGATACATCATGTGTTAATACCACCATCTCCCTTCTTCCTGCCCTCATTCCACTGATGTACCTTATCAGTGAGATTGCTGGTATGCTCCATGGTGTCATGGGTTATGAGTTGTGAGAGCAAGAGTCAGTCATTGGGCTTGGGACCCACCTTGGATCTTACAATCTTTCCACCCCTTCTTCTTCAAGATTCCCTGAGCCATGGTAGGTATGTTTTAATTCTACTATAGTGCTCTTAGCAGCCTCTGGATTTCTGCTTTGGATCATTCTGACTATCCTCAGTGTCTGTCTCCATCACCCTGGTGCAGGTTGTCAAGCTGGCTGTGGAAGCAGAACCCTTGCTCATCTTGCCAATTCTTGGTAGTTTCACCCCGGTCCTAGCTAATGTGTAAGCGGTGGTTCATCTCCTGCCAGGGAGTCAGCTATGTTTTCTTATCTTGTTGATAGAATTAGGTTGTCTTTGGTTCTTGCTTCCTTCTGAAAAATAGTTTAAAAGGGATAGGCATTGTTAATTTAGAGAGATTTTGATGGTTGTAGCCCCTATTTTGGCTGAAGACTAGTGGGAGCTTCTCATCGGAGTCCATAGTTTGGGTTCCATAGGATTCTAACTCATTCCCAGTTCCAGCTATGGGTTTCTTTCCACTGAGTGGATCTCTTGGCCAATCAGAGAGCCCTTGGTTAACCACCTATGCTGGGTGCCAAACATCTGGCCATAGTGGTTGCTGTCTATAGCAGGGTCCCTTCTTGCTCACAACTTTGTTGGCCATTTTCTTCCAGCAACTCATGTAGCCCTTTCCAGAACTTTATAGGCTCCCCATCTTGGACCAGCTGGATTGCTTGATGTTCTGTGTTGGAGCACCCCATGATAATTTCACTAGATCAAAAAAAAGCATTTGATAAAATGAGCATCCCCCATGATAAAATTTTTGAATATATTAGGTACACATGATCATACCTTAATATCATTAAAACTGTGATAAATCCATAGTCAGCATCACATTCAATGGGGAAAAAAGTATTTTCTATAAGATCAGGATGAAGACAAAAGTTCTATTTTCACACTCTTATTCACTTTGGTGTTGGAAATTTAGTTAGACTAGCAAACAAAAAAAGAAAAGGCATACAATTAGGAAAAGAGGAAGTCAAATTATCCCTGATTGTAGATGTTATGAGTCTATACACAGAAAATCCTAAAGAGTCCACCAAAAATTATTAGAACTGATAACCAAACTCTATAAATAGAAAGTTACAAAATTAACACACAAAAATCAGTGGCCTCCTATATACTAATGAGCTTACTAAAAAAGAAATCAGGAAAATCAAAATAGGCACAAAATATAATTTAATACCTATAAATAAACCCAACTAAGAATGTAAAAGACTTCTATAATGAAAATTATAGAACACTAGAGAAAGAAATTAAAGAAGATACTAAAAGGTAGAAAGTCCTCCCATATTAATGGCTGGGAAAGTTACTGTTGTTAAAAGAACCATATTATCAAAAGTGATCTCCAGATTCAATTAGCCTTTTAAAATACCAAGAATACTTGTAAAAAAAACTAGAATAAAGAATCTCAAAATTCATCTTGAAGCAGAGAAGACCCTGAGTAGTCAAATAATCCTAAGAAGAAAAGAATACTTGAGGTATCTCAATACCTGGCTTAAAAACAAAACACAGAGTCTGTAATGACAAAAATAGGACATGGGCCAATGGAATGGAATAGAGGACTCAGAAATAATTCCATACATCTTCAGCCAAAAACATCCAAAACTACTTTGGAAACAGGGCAGCCTTGTCAACAACTGGTTCTTGGAAAACTTGATATTCACATGAAGGAGACTGAAAAAAGACCCATTTATTGAACCCTGTACAAAAATGAGCTAAAAATTTATCAAAAGACCTAAATCTCTGAAACTAATAGAGGAAAACATTTCATGATCTTTCACCACCATTTCTTAGGTAGGATTCTAAAAAGCACAGGAAACCGGAGTAAGAATTAACTAGTGAGATTTCATCAAGTTAAAATGCAAAAGAAATAAATAATAGGGTGAAAGGAAACCCTATAGAATGGGAGAAAATCTTTATCACCTCTTCATGTGATGGAGGGTTAATATTCAGAATACATAAAGGTCTCAAAATATCAACAAAAGGCAGAAACCAATGAAAAATGGGCAAATTATCTGGATAGATACTTCTTATGTATGTATACCAATGACTAATACCTATATAGAGCAATGTCACTTTTGCTGATAACACTGTCTCTATGTAGGCCTACAGAAGTCCAATGTGTGGAACAGGATAAAATGACTTAATTTCTCTGCTATCATAGTGTATCTGTCTTATATTGTATCTTTTTCTTGCTATCTTAATCTTTTGGTCAGATGTGGACATGCTGCTCATTTAAGAAACGTTTTTTTTTTTTTCTTTCCCAAAGTGGCACATACATCTGGAGTTCATTTGCAGTGGCTCTTCCTGTCATGCCCACTCCCCCCTTGCAAATAAATTAATTTTAAAAAATTTTTAAAAGAAACTTTTTTCCAGAAGTATAATATAGGATTATTCTGATCTATACTTGACTAATTTGTCTCCACCTTCAAGGCTAAATACATCTAACCAGATCCCATGATTACAAATACTTGACCATCAGAAAAGACATGAATATTTCTTCCCTCTACTAGCCTCTTTCTTGCCTTCATTATTCCTATTCTATTCTAAAATTCTTCAGCTCTGGGAGTTTGAGAATCTGACTTCCAAACAAAGCTCCATCGTCTGCATTCTTAGAAAACTGAACAATTCTTCTTCCTTGTCCCATCACTCTATCTCTTGGGTCCTTGGCTTAATCAGTTGGCAGCAGGATGAGAGCCTTTTTTTGGTTACACACAGGATTCTATTTCTGAAGCTTGCTTTGTTTAACTAACTTTTTGGGATGGGGTGTACCTTGTAATTTCTAGTTGAAAGTTAGGTGTGCTGTGGATGAAAGTGAAGTGTGAAGTAGGAATGGAGGAATGAAGTTTTAGTGTGAGCTTTTCTGCAGGAGGTGAGCTGTGTATAAGGTTTCCTGTGACTGTTGGGACCAGAAGCCTCAGTTTCCTTTTGTTTGTTCAAACTTCTTTAGCCATCTTTGAAATCCCTGCTTTTTCCAACTTCTTAACTTTGGGTCTCCCTTAGAGCTCCTCCCCAAATAGAGCTTGCATCTTTTGTCATTCTCAGCTGTAATTGCTATATTGGAGCTCTCCTAGTGTGCTGTTTGTGGTGGTATGTTGGAGTTGGGACACTCTGAGTCTCTAGCTATAACTTTTGGAATCATTCCTCAGATTTGTTATAGAAAAGCTCTGAGTTTTCTCTCCCAATGCCAGAGCACATGGAGATATTATTTTCCTCCAATCTTTACTTTGAGCACCTAGTAAGTCTCCTAGAGGTAAAGGTCTTCTCTAAGACAAACCTTAAGGGATTTTCAGTTCTCAAATTAGTCCATAGAAATTGTAGGATTCATTAATTATGGTCTCAGTGTTTCTTCCAGTTACTCTCTCTGGTGCCTTCTGATTTCAGTAAGCTGCTTGCAGCTGGGATTGTCTGTATTCTTCTGTACACATAGTTTTGGAGGTGGCAGTTTATCAAGTGACCTTAAAATTGTTGTGTATCTAAGAAAGTTATTGACTTTTAGTTTGCTCAACTTAAAAAAACAAACATTATTTGCAAGCAGAGAGAGAGAATGGGTGCACCAGAGCCTCTAACTCCAGAAATGAACTCCAGATGCCTGTGTCACCTTGTGGCTACTGGGAAATTGAACCAGGGTCATTAGGCTTTGCAGACAAGTGAAGTGCCTTAACCACTTGAGCCTCTATTCAGCTCACTTGCTCAACTTTTATATTGGATGGGATAAAAGGACCCATTACGTTGTTAATCAACTCACTTTTGAAAGTTGCATACACATTCACTCTTTTATTATAGAAATATATGAATTTGACAGTGCATAGACTGTATAATGGATTTGCATCTAGGCGAGTGAAAAACCAAAACAAACATAGCCAAAAAATCAGAGTTGAGAAAGACTTGTTACCTGACCAGGTAAGGAGAACATGGAGGTTATTTACAAAACAGTGCTTACCATAAGAAAAACACAACCTATGAACCTATGCATTTTCATATAGGAAAGCACTTTAGAGCTGGGCAAATACTTGAGCATGCTTAGTTAAGAAATATATTTTTAAGTATGCTCAGCTTAAGGTCATAATTAAAAACAGATAATGCACATATTATTGGGATGCTTAGCTCAAAGTCATAGACCACATGTCTGAAAGGTTATACAGTGCATAGGAACACTTTTAGGCATGGTCCTCTTGTGTCATAACAATGGTAGATAGGAACATTTCTGGGCATGCTCAGATTTCTCCAAGAAGTTTTAACCTAAAAATCAGGAGAGGACATCTTGAAGGTGTGTTAATATAAGAATTTTCCCCTGAAGATGCCTGCCTCAGATATTCCATTC
>PVHP010035931.1:0-18212 GCA_004024765.1 Zapus hudsonius
ACTTACACATATAAAATACCCTCCACTTGAGTCTCCCCTCTCCTCCCTCCCTTACAGCCCCTTTCTAGCTTACTGGCTTCTGCTACTAATTTTTTCGCTATCTCAGGAGCCTGCACACTTATTTCCACAAGGGCTGTACCAGTTTACATTCCTACCAAGAGTGTAGAAGGTTTCCTTTGTTTCCACATCCTTGCCAGCATTTACTGTCATTTGTTTTCTTTTTTTTTTTTTTTTTTTTTTTTTTTTTTTTTTTTTTTTTTTTTTTTTTTTTTTTTTTTTTTTGGTTTTTAAAAACATTCATTTATTTGAGAGAGAGATATAAAGTGGCAGAGAGAGAAAGAAAGACAGAATGGGTACGCCAGGGCCTCTGCAAAGGAACTCCAGATGCATGTGCCACCCCGTGCATCTCGCTTTACCTGGGTAATGGGGAATCGAACCTGGGTCCTTGGGCCTTGTAGGCAAATTCCCTAACTGCTAAGTCATCTCTCCAATCCTCCCCCCCTTTTTTTTGAAGTAAGGTCTCACTGTAGCCAGGTTGACCTGGGACTCTCTCTGTATGTAGTCCCAGACATGCTCTCTGCTTACCTCTGCTTCCTAAGTGCTGGGATTAAAGGTGGGTGCCACCATGCCTGGCATAGCCCATTTTTTGATTGGGTTGTTTATTAGTTTTTTGAGTTCTTTGTGTCTCCTGGATATTCTTTCAGATGTACAGCTGACAGAGATTTTTCTCCCATCCAGTAGGTTGCCTCTTTGCTCTATTCAGTGTCCTTCGTTGTAGAAAAGCTTTTTAATTTCATGAAGTCATTAGGGAGTTTTTTGTACATTTACTATGTGAAGGGTTCCATAGTAAGCAGCTTGAAGCATGTATGCTCATTTAGCGCAATTCACATTTTTTAGGAATTTATCCTGGGACAAAATGTGACACAAATTATGTGCTAGCTTTCACCTGGCTTTGTGTAGCTTAGACCTTGAAGAATAAATAGGACTCCAGTAGGCAAGACAAGAGGGTTACCTTTTAAGAAGAGAGAATAAGAGACAGAAGAGTTCTGAGCATGCTTAGGGCTTGTGGTTTAGGTCAGCTATAATTTAGGGATCATGTTGAGGGAGAGAGAGAAGGTAGAAAGTAGATCTCAAAATTCAGACTGAAAAGATTTAAAATGTTATTTTTTATATTTTATTATTTATTTGTGTGTGTGTGTGTGTGTGTGTGTGTGTGTGTGTGTGTGTGTGTGTGTGTGTAGGGGGAGAGAATGGGAGCAGCAGACCTCCAGCCACTGCAAATGAACTCCAGACCTATGGGCCACCTTGTGCATCTGGCTTTATGTGGGGACTGGAGAATTGAACCAGGGTCCTCAGGCTTTGCAGGCAAGCTCCCTAACCACTAAGCAATCTTTCCAGCTGGTTAACTGGGAGGAGGACCATTTCCCTCCTCCCTGTCTCCAACCCACTGGGGACCTTCCTCAGTGGCCCTACTGGATCATGGAGGTAGTCCATGGGGGTAGGGAGCTGTGAATTGTACTTTCTTTGGTTTTTCAAGGTATGGTCTCACTCTAGCCCAGGCTGACCTGGAATTCACTATGTGGTCTCCTTTTTTTTTTTTTAATTTTAATTTTATTTTCAATTTTTTGAGATAGGGTTTCATTCTAGCCCAGGCCGACTTGGAATTCACTATGTTGTCTCAGGCTGGCCTACGTCTGCCTCCTGGGTACTGGGACTAAAGGTGTGCACCACCAAGCCCAGCTTCTCTTCTGTTTTGATGTCATCATTTTCTTTCCTCCTATTACGTAGCCCTTGTGTAGGTGGTGTCAGCTGCTGTGAGGTCATGAATGTGTATCTGGAAGGCAGCATTGTAAGCTGTCCTCTTCCTGTGGCTCTTACATTCTCTACTCCACTTCTATAATGGGATAGTTGGCGGGATAGAGATGTCTTTCTCACTTAGTGCTAACCCCCCCTCCCCATGTCCCTTCTTCTCAGCACCTTGGTGATTCTTTTTTTAATTACTTGTGACAGAGAAAACGAGGCAGACATAGTATGGGTGTATCACTTTATGTATCTGGTTCTTTTCGTGGGTGTTGGGGAATCAGACCTGGGCCTTGAAGCTTTGCAAGCAAGTGCCTTTTTAACACTGAGCCATTTCTCACCAGTCTTGAGTCTCCCCAGTGGTCACCACCATCTGAAAAGAAAAGTTTCTCTAACTAAAAGTGAGAGTAGCATTAATATATGGGCATAAACATAAGTGTTTAGAGGGCAGTTTGGTGATCATAAATAACCATTTAGCTAGACCACAGTACTAGTTTCTCCCTAGGGCTTATGACCCCTAACCCCATAGGCTTTTGAATAGGTTTTCAGCATCAGGCAGGAATTCCTCCTGTGTGGCTCCCAGGCCTCAAACCCAATCAGAGAGCAGTTGGTTTCTCCCATAACATACACGCCACTATTGCACCAGTTGGTACATTTGGCCTGGCTGTCTAGCCATAAAGCTCATAGAGTCTACTTCTGTTAAGACCATTGATGACTTTTCTCCTCCCACAGGCTGCATAAGTCTTTCTGGCATCCTGGCAGCTAGTCAACAGCAAAGAGGACTCCAGCTTGATTTTTCAGTGACCTGCAGCCCAAGCATGTGGAATCTTTAGCAATAGGGTCTTAATATCTTGTTCTGATGGGCAACCAAGAGCTTGGCAATGTTTTGTGGGCATAAGGGACCTCCCTGGCCAACCATTCTCTGGAAGGTATCTCACCCCTGGCACTGAAATTTATTTACTTGGAAGGAGAGAAAGAGAGAGGGTGAGGGAAAGGGAGAAAGGGCAAGAGGGGGGAGAGATAGATGGATGGATGCTAGATATGAATGAATGGGTACACCAGGGCCTCCTACCACTGTAAAGGAACTCCAGATGCATGTGCCATTTTGCATCTGGCTTTATGTGGGTACTGGGGAATTGAACCTAGGCCATCAGGCTTTGCAAGCTTGGGTACTTTAACCTGAGCCATCCCTCCAGCCCGATCTGTTTTTGTAATGGAGGAGAACTTGGTGACTGGAAGATACAATTATAAGGCTATGGCAAAACTCTGAAGTGTTCAGGATCAAAGCTGATAATGATGGTAGATAGCTAGATAGATGTGTAAGACCTCAAAGAAAGAGTGGATTGAGCCGGGCGTGGTGGCGCACACCTTTAATCCCAGCACTCGGGAGGCAGAGGTAGGATTGCCATGAGTTCAAGGCCACCCTGAGACTACATAGTGAATCCCAGGTCAGCCTGGACTAGAGCAAGACCCTACCTCGAAAAACCAAAAAAAAAAAAAAAAAAAAAGAATGGATTGAATGGTGTTGTAGTCAACCTTCTCGTTACTGTGCCAAAGAATCCGACCAAAGCAGCTTGAGGAGGGAAGGGTTTGGCTTACAGAGGACTTGAGGGGAAACTCCATGATGGCAGGGAAGATGATGGCATAACCAGAGGGTGGACCTCTGCCACAGCAGATGGCAAACAGTGGCAGGAAGGTATGCCAAACACTGCCAAGGGGAAGCTGGTTATAACTCCCATAAGCCCGCCCCCAACAACACAGCTCCAATAAGGGTCCAATACTCAAACTGCCATCAGCTAGGGATTTTCAGAACACATTTGTTTGTGGGGGACACCTGGATCAAACCATCACAGATGGCAAATGAGTTTTTGGGAGAGAAAGCATAGGGAATTCCAAGGGCTTATAACCTTGCTGACTGTGAACTGTGCTGTCATTATCAGAAACTAATTGGATTAGTTAGAACTAGTCTGATGTTTTAAGGCCTATTGGGTCTGGTGTGGCAGGCCACACTTATAATCCCGTCATTGAGGAGGCTAAGGCACAAGAATTCCAAGTTTGATGCCACCTTGGGCTACATAGATCTTGTCTCAAAACCCCCCCCCAATTGACCACTGTGAGAAGCACTACATGGAAGTTTGTCAAGGATGGGTTTTCAAACCAGAGTGAAACTGCTGGGTTGGAGTGGAGAGGTCCAGTGGGTATTTAGGATACTTGTGTAGAATTGATGATTGAAGCTACTAGTTCTGGACTTGGTAGGTCATTAATGGCTGTGAAATTATTTGGGCAGATAATTAAAGTGTTAATTGAAGTAGTAGTAGAAGAATCTAGTTAAGAAATCAATATATGTTCTAATTTCTGAGGAATAATTTAGATTGTAGCAGAAGGTGATGCCTTAAAGATTTTTGGGAACTGGGGAAAGATACCTCTATAAAGGAGGACATGTTAGAAGCAGAATTCAGTGATGATACCCTGAGGTGAGAGTGTTAGAGAAGGCCAGGGCTAGAGAGATGGTTCTGCAGCCAGTGGAACCCGAGAAGATACCTACAACCTGGGCCGAGAGGAGTAGCAGTCTTGAAACAGAAGCCGCAGCCAGAGATTAGTGTGCAACTCTTTGCCAAGAAGTTAGTATGAGAATGTCCAGGGACAGAAGGATGTGCCTGTGAAAACCAGGGTAGATCTTCAGGTGCCTTTGCTAAAGAGAGGGCAAGGACTTGCGTGTTGGAGTCATAGGATGGCATCACTTCAAGAGTATAAATCAGAGGCTAGAGTGCATGGAGGTTTACTCAATGGGCTGGAAGAATATGGAAGCCAGGGGTATAGAGATTGTGCTGTTTAAAAAGAGTAACTTACTCTAAAACAGGACTTAAATTACAGATGGGGTTGGGGAGATGGCTGAGCAGTTAAAGGCACTTGTTTGCAAAGCCTTGAAACAGAAGAAAGAATGAGCGCTCCTGGCCACACTGCAAACAAACTCCGGACACTACTCTGTGCCTCTGGCTTTCTGTGGGTACTGGGGAATCAAACCCAGAATGTTAGGCTTTACAGGCAAGCGCCTTAACTTCTGAGCCATCTCTGCAGCCCGAATTCTTATATTTACTTATTTATTTGCACGTGTGTGTATGGTATGGTTATGCTAGACTCTATGCTGCAAACGAATTCCAGGTACATGCGCCACTTTTGTTTCTGGCTTTATGTGGGTGATGGGGAATTGAACCCAGACCAGCCCCTTTATAAACAAGGGCCTTTAAAGGCGGGGCCATTTTTATAGCCACAGATGTGCTCTTCAGGTGGAAAGTTCTGCGGAAACTGGCTCAGTCTGGGACAGAGCAGAACTGAAGTTTCTGGGGGAAAGATTACGCTCTCTGGGAGCCATGTCAGCTACAGAGGAAGTGCTTCGTTCAAGCCAGAGCAGTAAGGCCTTTTATCTAGCTGAAGGAATAGAACAGCAGAATTAAGCCAACACAGGAGCAGATTGTCCAGGAAGTCAGGCCTGAGATGAGAGGAAGGCTCACCACAATCCAGGAAAGAGGTGATGGTGACCCAGAGTGCTTTGTGGAGTAGAGATTGAGAGGAAAGAGGCCTTCTTTTCCTTGCTAGGACAGGGTCTCGGACTGGCCTTGAACTTGCTGTGTGGTCTTCCTGCCTCCACCTCCCCAGTGCTGGGATTTCTGGCCTGCATCACCACACCTGGTTTTTATGTGGTGCTAGTGATCCAATCCAGAGCCTTGAGCCTTTAGCATGTACTTTACCTGAGCTATGTCACAAGACCAAGGTGTAGCCCAGGCTGGTCTCCAACCTTACCCTCTTTACAATGTGCTAGCTTGCACCACCACAACCAGATAATTTATTATTTATAAATAATAAAGTTACAACCATTCATATGTAATATTTTGATGCAGATTTAGGGAGAGGTATTTGTGTATTAGAAATCAAGCATTGAACAAATGAGGAAATCCAGGCATGGTGGCGCATGCCTTTAATCCCAACATTTAGGAGGCAGATATAGGAGGATGGCTGAGTTTGGGGCCAGCCTGGAGCTATAGAGTTCCAGACCAGCATGTGCTATCGTGAGACCCTTATTTGGAAAAAAAAAAGGGCTGGGGATTTGGTTCACTGGTTAAAGGCACTGGCTCACAAAGCCTGTTTGCCTGGGTTCAACTCCCCAGTGCCCACGTGAAGCCAGATGCACAGTGTGGTGCAAGCATCTGGAGTCATGTGCATGGCAAGAGGCCCTGTGTGCCCATAGCCTTGTCTTATCTGTCTTTTTCTCTCTCTAATAAGTAAGAAAAAACTGAGGAAGAAGTGTATCAAAGGTGAGGTAAGTGAAAGGCAAAGATGTATGTTTTTATTTTAAAATTTTATTTAAAAAGCTTAAAATTTATTTTATTATTTGTATGTTTGTGCCTCATATTGGGGTGGGGCTGCATCGGCCTCTTTCCTCTGCAAATGAGTGCCTGTGCCACCTTTTCTGTCTGCTTACCTGGGTGGTATGATTCAGGTGTCCCTCAGAAATGTGTGTTCTGAATGCTTGATCTCCAGCTGGTGGCAACTTTGGAATTGGAACCTTGGAGGTGTGTTGTTGGGTGTTCTAGCCAGCTTCCCTTGACAGTGTTCAGCACACTCTCCTGCTGCTGTCGTCCGCCTGATGTTGGCCAGGAGGTGACATCCAGCCTCGGCTTGTGCCACCACTTCCCCTGCCATCATGAAGCTTCTCCTCAAGTCTACAAGCCAAAGTAAACCCTTTCCTCCAGAAACTGCGTTTGGTTGGGTGCTGAGTGCAGCAGGTGGCTTGGGAGTCCAACCTGGGCTGGCATACTTTGCAGGCGCCTTTGTCTGTTGAGCTGTCTTCCCAGCCCCTTTTTGGCTATTTATGTATTTTTCATATATATATATTCGCAAGCAGAGAAAGGGAGAAAGAACTCCAGATGTATGTGTCACTTTGTGCATCTGGCTTCACATAGGTACTGGGGACTTGAACTTAGGCTGCCAGGCTTTCAAGCAAGCGCCTTTAACCCTCGAGTTATCTTCCCAACTTGTCTTATATTTTATTTGAAATAGGGCCTTTTAGCCCAGCCTAACCTGGAACTCACTTTGTAGAGAAGGTTGGCCTCTAGTTTACCCATATCCTCCTCCTACCTCACCCTCTGGAGTGCTGGGATTAAAGGCATGTGCCACCATGCCTGGCCTGTTTTTTTTGGGGGGGGGAGGGGGTTCAAGGTAGGGTCTCCCTCTAGCCCAGGTTGACTAGAATTCACTGTGTAATTTTGTTCTGTTTTGTTTTTCAAGGTAGGGTCTCGCTCTAGCCCAGGCTGACCTGGAATTCTATGTAGTCTCAGGTGGCCTCGAACTCACAGTGATTTTCCTACCTCTGCCTCCGGAGTGCTGGGATTAAAGGTGTGTGCCATCATAACTGGCTTTTTAAAAAAATTTTTAATAGATGTAATTTGTTGACACAGAACATGGACAGGCTGATGAATAGATGAACTAGAAATGAACAAGGAGAGTGAGTGGACCGAATGTGATTATATGAGGTGAAGGGGCTGGAGACTAAAGGCGCTTGCTCGGCAGCTGGCAGTCTGGGTTCAGTTCCTCAGTACCCACCCTGATGACAGAGGCGCATGTACTGGAGTGCATTCACAGCTGCAGAAGGCCCTTGTGCACCCACACTTCCTGTCTGCCTCTTTCTCTCGCTCTCAAACAAACAAAAATATGTTAAAAATAAGGTTGAGAAGGGGAAGGAGTAGCTTGTAGCCAAGGAAATATGAAGAAAACATGAGATTTAGGATAGAACAGAACTAGTGGGTAGTAGACGAATGTTGTCTCACTGGAGTGCAGGCTGACTGACCTCATGCTCAGTGGTCCTCCTCCACCTGCTTCCCAAGTGCTGGGGTTAAGGCACAAAGCACCATGCCCGGGTTTTTGTTTTGTCACGATTTTATCTCATGTTTGGTTCCTTTTGGTTTATCAAGTAAAACCAGAGTCTTGCTGTGTTTCTCCAGGCTGGCATCCTTCTGCCTCAGCCCCCCCCCCCTCAGTGGATAGGACCCTGTATCTCATGTGTTTGCCTAGCAGTTTAGAAGTTAGCTTTTTCTTCCCATTTCATTTATTACCTGCATATAGATGACTCTCAGTTACGTGATTATAAATCTGTTTAATTGGCTTTATTCTAGTTCTTACCATGTATTGAACATCTCTAAAGATGTCTCACTCAGGGCTAGAGAGATGGCTCAGCGATTAAGGCGCTTGCCTGCAAAGCCTAACGACCTGGGTTTGATTCCCCAGTACCTGTGGAAAGCCAGATGCCCAAGGTGGCGCATGCGTCTGGAGTTTGTTTGCAGCAGCTGGAGGCCCTGCTGTGCCCGTCCTTCACCATTGGTGCCTGCTGACCTAGGCCAGGCCTCCTGTTCACGGTTACCCACGCCAGTGCTGTACTTACTCTCTTTTGTCACTTTGTTTTTCGTGACCCTTTTCTTTGTACCATCAAAGACTTGATTCTTGGGCGCTTATCTAACAGGATTTTTGAGATTGCCCCTTAGTACAGTAACAGGGTTTTTTGGGATTCAGGAAAAGTCCTTAGGCTACAAACCCTGAGTTTGTATCTGTTTTTAACAAAGAATTAGATTAGTTGATTAATTATTACATTTATTCAGGGAAATCAGGGGAACAGGGGAGAGTCCACACCAAGGAAAGGAGCATGGATGCACCACATATCTGAGAGCCCTTGTGGGAGTTGGGCGTGGGCCTGGGGGAAAAAAGGGATTTTTCCTAACAAGGTTTGTGCTTAAAAAGTTAAAAGTCCATAAAAATAGTAAAAGTGCAATATCCCTTCTCACTCTGGCAGTCAGAGTGGGAAGGGCATGGCCTGACTGGTGCTGAAAGCCCAGGACTCAGGTGTTGAGATGAAAGCCAAGGAGGCGGAAAAGAGCCTGTGGCCCTGGCAGGTCTATTATTTGAGAGAGGTTGGCACACCTGAGTGCAGTAGGGGAGCCCATTGGCTTGGGTTCAGAGGAGAGGATTCACACACATGCACCGGGGTAAGGTGTGCCAAGAGGGGGAGCTGATTGGGCGAGTCTGAGGCTGTGCTGAATTTCAGCTCTGCAGCTGCAGCAGGGTGGCCGTGAGGGGACTTTTCTCTTGTAGCCTTTCCCCTAAGCTGCCAAACAAAGCTACCTGACTCTCTCAGCACTCTGCTATGATCTCCGAAAGCTGACTTTTTTTTTTCCCCTCCAGGTAGGGTCTAACTATAGTCCAGGCTGGCCTAGAACTCAACAGTGATCCTCTGCCTCCCAAGTGCTGGGATTAAAGGCATGCACTATCACACCCTGCCTAGAAACTGACACTTTTTAAAAAGCTGTATATTCCCAATATAGTTCTCATTATATTCCTCACATGGCTCTTTAACCCCTGAGCAAAGAATACTTTCCTGTGGGATCCAGCTTTTTTCCTGTCACAGAGTGGAACATGAAGTGACCAGGAGGTGATGGTGCTGTTCCCTTCCCAGTTTAGCCCGAGGGCATTTACGGTCCTTTTCTTTCTTTTCAAGTCACCATATTTATAAGAGCCAGAGTTGAGTGTCTAATGACCTGTGGTTGTCACTTTGCTCAATCATAACATTGCCCTCTTCCCTTTGGTGGTGCTGGGGATGAAAGCTAGCATCTTGTTATAGTTAGGCAAGTCCTTTACCTCCCTAGCCCTAACTCACAAGACAGTCTCGTCTGATGTGGTCTAGAACTGTAGCGAGACTGTTCAGATTTATCTCAGCTTTGTCAAGTGTGGGCATGTTGTGAGTGTTTGGTGGACTGTGAATTGGGCTGATGATGGATGTATCAAGGAGCGGGTTGGGATGATTATTGTAGAAAACTATAAGATAAAGGTTGGCAGCAAGACATTTTCTTTGTAGTCTGAGAGGAGCCACACGTGGATGTGTAGCTGCCCATAACGATAATTTACTTGATTACATTATAGAGGTAGTTTTTAGGGCAGTGGGCTTGGAGGCCTGAGCTATGAATGATTTCAGATTAATTGCTAGAGAATATGAGCGGTAACTGAGGACTGCTGGGAGTGCAGCTCAGGTGCAGACTGCTTGTTTAGCATCTCTGACGAGCAAAGGAGGAAGAAATGGGCGGCGGGGGGGGCGGTGGTCGCTTCAGTGTCTGGTCTGGAATAGCTCATAGAGTGAGGGCATTATGGGGCGCATTGTGTATAGGCCGCACAGCATTAGCTTTGAGAGAATTGGAATGGCTGGGAAAACGGGCTTTTCGAGATATTTATGGATTTAGCTGAAAAAATTATAAAGGTTAATTTGGGGAGGTTTTAAGGTTATCACGGGGTCGTCAGGGGTGGTGGCGCACTCCTTTAACCCCAGCGCGCGAGGTTCGGGGCCAGCCTAGGCTAGAACTAGGTGCCCTGGGGGACCTCAAAGACGCCATGGATAGACGATGGTCGCGGGTCAGTTTCAGGAGGAAACGAAGCGGGAAGGTGCCGACCTGGGGATGCGACGCTCCGCGGCTGCCGGCCTCCTTCCTGCCCTCCGGCCCCCGCGGGCGCTCGGGCACCTGCCCGGCCTGCGCGCTCCCGCGGCGGGGCGTCCTGCGTGCGCGCTCTCGCTCGCCCCGGCGCCTGCGCGCTCCGCGGCGGGGCGTCCTTGTGCGCGCGCGTGCGCCGTGGGTCTCCGCTCCGGGCAGCTGCGGCCCCTGAGCCTGCGTGGCGTGCGTGCGTCCGTCCGTGCGTGCGGGCGGGCGGGCGTGCGGGCGTGCGGGCGGCGGGGGCTCCGCCTCCCAGTCCTCGGAGCGGACCCGAAGTGCCGCCCGAGCCTGCAGCCTGCGCCGGGGGGCTGCGTCTCCCGGCGGCCCGACCCTCGGGCGGCTCCAGGCCCGCGGCGGGGGCGGCCCTCCGGCGTGCGGACCGGCGGCTCCGAGGCCCCAGTCAGTCAGGTTGCACAGCAGACACTCCCTCGCAGCTGACTTGTAGGTGTTGGAAGTAGTCTTCAGTTTCTTTGTTTCTGGAGACTTCCAGCACGGGATCAGATTTGAGTGGTCAGTGAGTAGCATCAGTTTTCAGCATGTCTGTTGAATCGTTACTCTTGCCCGCAATTCGCACACAGCTGTCGAGCTTGTTCGGCGGAACTGTCACCGTTGTAACTTCAGTACCTGCCTTTTTCTTGTGTTGTCAGCAATTAGGCTCATCGCATGAGCAGGTCTGAGGACGGTGGTCCCCATTTCCCTCCTCCCCGTCCCCAAGCCAAAGGTTAGAGGTTGAAGGTGCTTGCTTTCCAGAGCCTGGGTTCCGTTTCGCAGAAAGCGGCACATTCCTCTGGAGGTCTTTGCAGTGTCCAGTCCCTGGTGGCACCCACTCCCCCTTTCTCGTCTTGAAAATTAAAAAAAAAAACATTTTTTAAATAAAAAGAAAACGTTAGAAAAAATCTAAAAGATGTGTAATTAAAAGCCGCTTAAGTTTTAAGTTTTTAAACGGCTTAGTTATAATAACTTGGGCAAAAATTCTTTCTGAATAAAAAAAGGGCAAGAGGGGAGGGCCGCCGGGGACATGGCTCAGGCTTTGATAGGGGCTTGCTTGCAAAGCCTGCCAGGAACAGGTTTAATTTTCCAGCTACCCACATAAAGCTGGAATGGCATTAAATTGCAGTGGCAAGAGACCCTGTTGCACATGAATGCATGCGTGTGTGCGTGCGCACACACTGTAAATAAATAAAGGTTTTTTTCCTTTTATTTCTTTGGTTGTTAAAATGATATGGCTCTGGACTCAGTCACCCCTTTGCCTCACCTCTCAGCTTCCTGAGTAGCCAAGATGGCAGGTGCATGCTGCCTACTTGAATTATCAAGACATTATAGGGTATCTTGAATAATATACCGTTGTGTGAGGAATTTATTTTTTATTTTTATCTTTCTTTGGGGGGAGGGTTTTGCTCCAGCCCAGGCTGACCTGGAACTCATTCTCTAGTTCAAGCCTTCGGGTTGGGGACAGGGAGGAGGGAAATAGGGGTACCCTCAAACTCACAGGGATCCTCCTACAGCTCTGCCTCCCCAGTGCTGGGATTAAACGTCACAGGAACTTATAGCAACATCAAAGCGTGCACTATCACGCTCAGCTGTGAATAAATATATTTTAAGAGTTATATATCAAGTCAACCTTTAAAAAATTCATAATATTAGGGGCTGGGGAGATGGCTTGGCAATAAAAGGCTTTTGCTTTTAAAGCCTGATAGCTTGGATTCAATTCTTTAGTACCCAAGTAAAGCCAGACGTACAAAGTGGGTATGCATCTGGAGTTGGGGTGGCAGGAAGCTCCAGGGTGCCCAGTTCCCCTTTCCAAATAAATATTTTTCAAGGTAGAGTCTCGCTCTAGCCCAGACTGACCTGGAATTCACTGTGTAGTCTCAGGCTGGCCCTGAACTCAGCAGTCCTCCTAACTGCCTCCCGAGTGCTGTGATTAAAGGTATGCACCACCACTCCTGGCCAAATAAGCGTCTCTTAAAAAAAGAGCCGTAATATTATAGTTTATAATTTGTTGTTTTATTTCTTGAATATAGACATTGCATTGCTTTTGATACTTGGTTTTATTCTTGAAGCTATGTTAACAGTTGTCAAAATTGGGTACAGTAATGAATGTCGAAGTAGAGAATGTATACAGTTTTGCTTTATCTACTTGCATAGTTTCAAGGCTATGGTTGTTTTGTTTTGTGTACGTGTATGTATTTGAGAAAGAGAGTATATAGAGAGGCTATGGGCAGGTCATGGCCATCCTCTTGCCACTGCATACAAACTCCAGAACTATTCTGTACTTTGTGTATCTGGTTTTATATGGGTACCAGGGAATCAAACCTGGGCTTGTCTGGCTTTGCATGCAAGTGTCTTTTAACTGCTGAGCGATCTATCTAGCCCAAAATATATATTAAAAAATAATTTTCAGCCGGGCGTGGTGGTGCACGCCTTTAATCCCAGCACTCGGGAGGCAGAGGTTGGAGGATTGCCGTGAGTTCAAGGCCACCCTGAGACTACATAGTGAATTCCAGGTCAGCCTGGGCTAGAGTGAGACCCTACCTCGAAAAACCAAAAATAAATAATTTTTTTTTTCAGCATGTGCCTGTAGACTGAGTTATTTGGAAGGCAGAGCAGGAGGATTGCTTGAGCCCAGGAGTTTGCGTTCATTCTAGGGAACAGTGAGGACAAGAACAGGAAGTGACCCAGTCCCAGGTGCTGGGTGGAGCTCAGGACTTTGGGCCTGGGAGCCTAGTGCCCATGAAATCAATTATTTTAAACTTTTTAAAAAATATTTTATTGCCGGGCGTGGTGGCGCACGCCTTTAATCCCAGCACTCGGGAGGCCAGGGTCACCACATTGTGGGTCTGACCTATATGGGTACTGGGGAATTGAACCCGGCACCTTAGGCACTGCTGAGCCATCTCTCCAGCCCTTAAGCTTTTTTTTTTTCCGAGGTAGGATCTCGCTCTAGCCCAGGCTGACCTGAAATTTACTATGTAGTTTCAGGGTGGCCTTGAACTCACAGTGGTCCTCCTGCCTCTGCCTCCTGAGTGCTGGGTTTAGAAAAGGCATTCACCACCGTGCTCAAACATACTATGGTTTTAAAAAAATTTATAACTATTTTAAAACTGAGCTACTGATTGATTAAGGTCTAGAAAATGCTAAGTTATCAGAAAGACTGCTGTTTGTAATCCTTTGATAAAATTGTATAAACAGAAACTTTGAGTTTTTATATAATTACTTTCTAGAGATTAAGTTTGTAGCTTTTTTTAGTTCACAGGATACCTATTGAGCTTTGTGTTAGGGTTGATTGGCAAAAATCCCATATCAATTGTTTCTGAATAAAATATTTTTTTGGTTTATTCTTTGTTTCTGATAGTTCTGCTTTAAATTTTCATGACCTTCATTTTATAAACCTGGAAAAATATCACAGTTAATGTGAAGAAAAGGACTTGTTCCCAGTATCAGTAAATGTCACTGTTGTGTTAATTTTCAATTGTGGTTTTGCTAAAAAGTTCATTACAGGGCTGGAGAGATGGCTCAGCGGTTAAGGCACTTGCTTCTAGTGCCTAAGGCCCCGGGTTCAATTCCTCAGGACCCATATAAGCCAGACCCACAAGGTGGTGGCCCTGGTGTGCGCTCTCTCTCTCTCTCTCTCTCTCTCTCTCTCTCTCTCTCTCTCTCTCTCTCTCTCTCTCTCTCTCTGTATGTCTCTGCTTGAAAATGAATAAATAAAATATTTTAAAAAAAGTTGATTACATCCCATGTAGCCCAGGATAGTTTCAAACTTTTTAGGAAGTTGAGGATGATCTTAAATCTTTGTCTCCACTTCCAAGTCCTGTGTCACCACGCCAGGTATATGAAGTCCTGTACCAAATGAGCTGTATACTGGGCCTCCTCCCCACTTTTGTTATGGGGTCTTGCTGGCCCAGAACTCCCTATATGGTCCAGATTGGCCCCAAATTCATGCAGTCCTTCCTCAGTCTTCCGAGTGCCAGCACAGCACACAAAAAGTCTCCTTAATATCTTTACACTTTGCAGCAGAGAGAAGTGTTACTGCAGAACTTTATCAAGAAATAGTACTATGTGGGCAGTAGACTATCACAAGTTGAATACATCATTCATTCATTGAGACAGGGTTTTATTCTAGCCTCTGCTGACATGGAACTTACTCTGTAGCCCAGGCTAGATTCTCAAGAACAGCAATCCTTCTACCTCAGCCTCCCCAGTGCTGGAATTACAGTTGTGAGGACAACATTTCTGTTTTGTTGTGTTATGTTGTCTTTTTTCTTTTCTCC
The DNA here is from genome assembly GCA_004024765.1 of Zapus hudsonius. Classification (NCBI taxonomy): domain Eukaryota; kingdom Metazoa; phylum Chordata; class Mammalia; order Rodentia; family Dipodidae; genus Zapus; species Zapus hudsonius. The sequence goes on from PVHP010035931.1 coordinate 14,597, forward strand.
TCCCCTCCCCTCCCCTCATTCATTCATGCTGTCCCAAATTTGTAATCCTCTCGCTTCACCCTATTCAGAGTGTTTAATCCCAAGGTACCCTACCATTCCTGATACCAGCAGCACACTTACGCTTTATTCAAAATCATTGTCTCCATTTGAAAGAGAACTCTGTCCTTAACTAAAAATTAAATTGGAAAATAATCTATTATCTTTGTCATAACCATTTGTACTGACATGTGTTTGTAGTTGGACCAACTATCAATTGCTGCCAATTATGCTTAATATGTATACAGTATATACCACAGAAAGTGTTTTGCTAAACTTTAGACATTTACCTATCACTTTTTTTTTTGAGGCAGGGTCTCACTCTAGCCCAGGCTGACCTGGAATTCACTATGTAGTCTCAGGGTGGCCTCGAACTCACATCGATCCTCCTACCTCTGCCTCCTGAGTATGGGATTAAAGGTGTGCCACCACGCCTGGCTTGGCTATCACTGTTTTGTTTAGCTGTAAGGCTGCCTAATCCTCATTCTTTGGTGCTGACTTGTTTTCCTCTACTTGTTTCAGAACAGAAGAGTGAAACCAGCAGTTTGACATTTCAGCCAAGTTACCTGGCGGCATGGGCGTTTGACACATTTTATAGAGGTAATTCAGCATTCTGTCTGCTTGGTTTGAGACAGTCTCTGTAGCCTAGCTCTCACTGTGTAGCCCATAGTGGCCTTGAATTCGTTTCTGATCCTTCTGCCTCAGTCTCCCAATGCTGGGATTGCAGGTGTGAACCACCAAGCCTGATGACTCAGTTTTGATTTCCCAGTACCCATGTAAAGCCAGAGCACAAAGTGGTGCATGCATCTGGAGTTGGTTTTCAGCAGCTAGATACCCTGGGGTGCCCATTCTCACCTCTCTCTTTCTCCCTGTCTCCCTCCTTCTCTCTTCTGTCTCCCTCTGCTTTCAAACAACACAACACAAAACAAAAAACAACTTAAGGATTGAGGGCTGGGAGATAGATAGCTTTGTTAGTTTCTAGGACCTGACTGACCCTAATGTCTACATAAAATGTAAGCAGGGGGCTGGAGAAATGGCTCAGCAGTTGGGCTGGAGAGATGGCTCAGCAGTTAAGGCACTTGCCTCTAGTGCCTAAGGCCCTGGGTTCAATTCCCCAGTACTCACATAAGCCAGACCCACAAGGGGGTGGCCCTGGTTCTCGTTCTCTCTCTCTCTGTCTCTCTCTCTCTCTGTATCTCTGCTTGAAAATGAATAAATAAAATATTAAAATAAAAAAAAAATGTAAGCAGGGCACATTGTTCTGTTGCTGTTGTCCACTTGATGGTGGCCAGGAGGTGATGTCCAGCCTCTGCTCATCCCATCCTTCATGGGGCGTCTCCTCAAGTCTGAAGGATGATAAAGACTCTGCTTCTGAACAAATAGAAGGAACTGGAATCTCTATTTTGGCTTGTAGAGAACTAGCATTACTTTGATAGCATAAACATCCAGATCTCTCTCTTAAAATGTCTCGTGCAGATCAGAAAGTGTGGCCTCTGGCATCTGACCAAGCTCCACAGAGTTTCTAAAGCAAGCAAGTTACCTCAGGAAGTGGTGCAGTCACTTTGATGTTAGAACCTGGGTGGCACTCACTGTCTGCGTGCCAACTGGTGTTGCACAGGTGCGAAACCTGCTAAGATTTTAGCTGTGAGTGAAGGTCCTGAGCATGTAAGAGTAAAAAATGCTGATACGGGCTTTGCCCGACTATTTAATTTACCTTTAAAGCCTTTAGCAGACTAGGATCCAGTGGCTGTAACATTCTGGCACTGAGCCCCAGAAATGCTGCTGAGCAAGACATTATACCAAAGCAATGAACTGGTAGCGTCAGAACCAACATTTCACTGTCGAAGAGAGGACATCAGGACTAGTAACCCTTAGGCCCATGACCAGCTGGGCAGAGCAGCCCATATCATGGGATTTCCTGAAGATAAAGATTAGGAAGAGGGCTGGAGAGATGGCTCAGAGGCTTAGGCGCTTGCCTGTAAAGCCTAACAACCTGAGTTTGATTCCCCAGTACCCACGTAAAGCCACATGCACAAAGTAGCAAGTATCTGGAGTTCATTTGCAGTGGCTGAAGGCATTCACACCCATGTTGTCTGTCTGTCTGTCTGTCTGTCTGTCTTCTATTTCTCTCTGCTTGCAAATAAATAACTACTATTTGGATGGGCATGGTGGTACACACCTTTAAAGAAACAAAAAGATTGGGAAGATAGGAAACAAAAGATTTCTGAAGTTGCTCACTATGGTCCCAATAAAGTGGATTACCTCAGAGCAGACCATGCAGGATCCCTATTTCTTAGAAGACCCGCTTCCTACGTCAGATTTTTTTGCTGGTTGTCAAATCCCTTACCCAAAATGAGAATTTTTAGCAGAGGAAGCAACAGATAACAAAGGAGACAGCAGCAGCAGGGTAGTGACCACACTGATGGACTGACAGACCGCTCAGGGGACCAAGCAGCAGTCACACTCAGGGACCTCTGCTCCTCCTCCACCCCTCAGGTGAACTGATCATGACTTCCGAATGTCCACATGCTGCCTTTCCCAACCCTGCGCCAAGCACATCAGTACAATCCAGAGCACCATGGGGTACTCGGCCACCTCCCAGCAGCCTCCACAGGTCTCCCATCAGACACTACTTGGAGCATTGTCACTGCCCTGTCCCCAATGCGGGAACCTGGTGTGGGCCACAGCCACATCTTTACAATGGCCAGATTGGGGGAGTAGCTTCCAAGTTGTCCCTAATTTTGGAGTTAGAATTGAAAAGAAAATGCTACTGGGTCATCTCTGTCACACTTCCTGAGGCTCAGGGTCCATTGCTAAGAGGTGGTGGAAAGATTGTCAGAGCCAAAGGAAGGGGAGGACTGCTTACAATGCAAACTTCCAGACTCAAAATGGCCTTGATATTCATGACCTCACAGTGCCTGATAATACCTACACATCATGGGAGGAAAAGATGATGATACAGAAACAAAACAGAGACTAAGAGGGGAAGAGACGTGACGGGAGGGTGGGGAGGGAATCATAATGGTTTGTGGTCTATAATCACGGAAGCTATCAGTAACAAGTTTAAAAAGTGTTAGCACAGTGTGTGTTGTGAATCGGCTCCTTCCGTAGTTCACACTGACCGGTGCATCTTTCTCAGTGACGGTCTGTAGCACTGGAAGCTTGTACAGACAGGCCCAAAGTGTAACTGGTAGTTGAAGCATACAGTTTATGTTAACTCAACAAAATAATTAAAACTCAAAGATTATTTTGGTACATACACCTTTTTTTTTTTTTTTGGTTTTTCGAGGTAGGGTCTCTCTCTAGTCCAGGCTGACCTGGAATTCACTCTGTCGTCTCAGGGTGGCCTTGAACTCTCGGTGATCCTCCTACCTCTGCCTCCCGAGTGCTGGGATTAAAGGTGTGCACCACCACGCCCAGCTTACATACACCTTTTTAGTGTGTCTTATCAGTGGGTTGATTAATTTTCTACATTAATCAGTGTTTTTTTTTTAACAATATTTATTTGCAAGGGGAGAGAGAGAGAGAGAGAGAGAGAGAGAGAGAGAGAGAGAGAGAGAGAGAGAGAGAGAGAGAGAGA
>PVHP010035932.1:0-18212 GCA_004024765.1 Zapus hudsonius
CTTCATTTTTCCTTTTCTTCTTCTCCTTTTTCTTCTTCTTCTTTTTCTTCTTTCTCTTCATTCTTCTTCTCCTCCCGCGCTCAGGATGTGTGGGAATTTTAAGTCAAACTACAGCCTATCAGCATTATATACGTATGCATTCACAATTGGTCCCAATACACGGAAGCATGCCAGGCATTAAGCCATTTCCATACAAGGAGACAATAAATTCTCTGGAATGCACAACACGTGGAGGTAAAGAACAGAGGCCAGCGCCATCTTTCTCAGCAGGCACTCAAAACAAAAGAGAAAAAGCCCGCGCTGCCTCCAGTAGGTGGGCGTGGCAAGGCTTGGCCTGGGAACGGGGCTGGGCCGCCCCGCCCCCTTACCTCACAGGAATGGCTCACTACACCCTCCCTTATAAAAACATTTAATATGGTTCTCCCAGTTGTGATACCTCCCAAAGAAATTTGCCCAAGTGCTTCAGGAAGGTGGGTGTTCTTGTTAGGGAAGAGAGAAAAGTTCATGCCTACATCATTCTCATGGCTGTCTGTGCCAAATATAGGAGCAGATCTGAGTTTGGAAGGCATCCACTGAAGTTTTCAGGTTCTTGTGTTTCTTAATGAATTGTAAAGACACATTGACAGTTATAGGGAATTTTGTAGTCTATAAAGAAGAGAAGAACCAGAGTTAGACTGTAGTCCTACTTCAAAGGAGAAAATGGACTTCTTCAAAGGAGAAATGGAACTTTCATGGGTCATTTATATATAATATTTTCTGTACAGGCTCTGTCATTTTACAAGTAGCCAGCAATAGGGAAGGTTTCCAGTCTTTTGTTGTCATCATTTTCCTTTTTATATTAATCTCTGGAATCTCATCCTTTACTCTATTCCCTATACTCCTACCTCTTCCCCTAGAGCCTCCAGAAGAAATGCAGCCCTGCTGAGATTTTATTAGCCCAGTGAGACCCATTTTAGACTTCCAACCTACTAAAATTTTAAGATAATAAACCTATGTGGTTTTAAGCAAATGAGCTTCTGTTAATATAGGGGTCAAAAGCCCTAAGTCTTGATATTATCAGTGGGTAGGGAACAAAACCAGAACCTATACTTTCAGCAGTGTGAGGAGTTGGGGTTATACATGGAGTTTGTCAAAGCAAAACACTCAGGTCTCACCTGGAAAGGAATAAGAGATAGTTTATTATGGAGCCAGATATGATTGGCCATATCCCAGGAACATAGATTTAGATTCCACCAAATTCCATTTAACATGTTAACAATTTCATGAAAGTTTTATCATTACAGAATGAAAGAAGATCATAAACCAAGGCATAATTTAAATACATTGGTGGAAACCTCGGGTAGGCAGATTTCAGCAAAACAGAGAAATATCTGCTTTAGACTTTGGGTGATATTTTCTGACATTCTTCACCTTTGGTTTCATGGGAACTAGTGTATTTATTACACAGAAGTGGAAATAAATAATGATTTAGGTGACTAAAGATAGCTCAAGATAATATGGCTCTGAATCTGTAACATTCTATATCTCCATGATAGCAGAAATTCTAATCAATCAGCTTTGTAGGATATTTGAAATATGTACAGCTGCTTTTCAAAAATGTTAGTTTACAGATTTAAACATGCCATTTTATTACAGAGTTTCTGCTGGAATTCTTAGAAAATTGTAGGTTAGAGCTGGGAAAGAAGGCAGACCTTAATCCAATATTAATTGTGCTGAAATTCTGGCTTTTGAGCTGAGACTTCAGTTAGATTCCAGAGTGAGGTGCAACTTTCCCTTTCCATGTTTCATAATTTTACTTGTTTTTCTATCCTGCATTTTATAATCCTGTATTTTCACATATATCTGTGCAATATTGGGAAAGTTTAATTATCTGCTTAATATTTAGAGTCCTTATCTGTAAAATGAAGATAAAATTGCCTTGTCCAACTCATGACACAGGAAACCTCAAAGATCAGCTAAAGTAACAGTGTAATGTTAATATATACAATGTTCTATACAATGAAAATCTAAGTATATGGAAAAAGAAGCAAAATATTAGGAAAATATCAGCTATATGTATAACAGACAAGGAGTTTTACTATTCAGAACTTCCATGCAAAAGACAATTCAATGAAAAAATCAAAAGAGAAGGCTAATAAAGATCCAAATGAACAATAAACATATGAAAAATATTAAAATTCATTAGTAATTAGGGTAAGGAAAATTATAAATAAGACAACAAAAGATGGACTTTAATGGACCAAGTTTATTGGCCAACATTTTTAAATATTTTAGATATTGATGGAAGTGTATGAATATGTGTTGGGGAACAAACCCTTTTACATGCTGACAACTCTAAAATAGTAGGAATATAACGCAAGTTATTTTTTTAATATCTGCTAATATTTAAAATGTTATATATATATATTTATATATATGTACTGTAGCAATTTCCACTCCTAAATATTTACTAAAATGTGGAAAAAAGGGAACAAGGATATCAATTGCAGCATTGTCTATACATTATGGAGTGTAATGCAATAGTTTAATGTGAGAAAATTGAGACATTTATGGATGGATAGAGCAACTCATAGTGTTGTAGTTTTCTTCTCCTTGCTGATATAGAGCACCTGACCAAAAGAAGCTGATGGAATGTCAATTTATATTTCGTCTTACAGTCTTGAGAGGGAAACTTCATGATGGCAGTGAAAAGCATGTCATGGACAGAAGCTGGACATCACTTTTGCAAGAACAGGTAGAAAACAGCGGCAGGAGATGAAGCCAAGCTCCAGCAAGAGGGAGCTGACTAGAATACCCTAAGCCTGCCCCCAATAACATACCTCCTCCAGCAAGGCTCAATCTTCTTCTAAATTGCCACCAGTTGGGGACCAAGGATTCACAACACATGAGTTTATGGGGGCCATCTCATTCAACTCACCACACATAGATTGATAGATGGAGTGATGTAAATATAGTGAAATATTAATGGTAGAATCTAGATTGCAGGTGTATGGATATTGCTTGTAAGATTCTTTCATTCAAGTTTGATGCATAATTAAAATGTTCCATAATTAAATTGTAATTCAAAGGAATGCACTATTTAGATGAATAAAAAATATTACCAAAGAAAATGAGTCATAGTTGTGTTACAAAAATTATCAAAGTGGAACACATGCAGAATTATCCAATACAACTTATGCTCAAAACATGTTAACATGACAATATTATGGATCCCAATGAAGTAATATATATATACTGGTAAAGTTACCAAACAATAAATACAAGGGCATAATTACATTTTATATCCCATAAAATATCTGTTTTATGCAAAACGTTCATACAAAAACACATAGAGGCAATCTAATCAAATTATATCAATCAAGACAATAAAGGGTCTTGGATACTAGTTACTAAAGGTATGGATACTAGGATTAATATGGTAGGTCAAAGGAGCCATTGAATACTTCATAATACTTTAATATTTCACAAAAAAATAATTTCCAGAACTTATGTTAAAACAAAAGATTCAAATTATATTAATGTTATGTATTATGTGGAGATATATATTTCTAGATACACATAGAAACACAAATATATGTGTATAAACATCAATTTTTCCATTAAAAACTCAAGCTATTTATACTAGGCATAATCTATGAGAATTTATGGCTCTGTAACCCAAACATTCCCTAAAAGACCATTCCTCCTGAAGACTAACATTTGGTGTCCAGCTCTGAGAAGACAGAGATCACTTTTTTGCCAGTACTCAAGCCCATGGATGGAATAAATGTTAAGATTCTACAAACTTTCAATTCCACAATAATTCTCTTCAATGTCTTAGGTGTGGACTTGGGACAGGTTCTTTAAAACTCATTGCGTTTCCATTTCTTCATCTGTAAATTGGAGGTAATAAGTAATTTCCACAAAAGGTTGTTGTAAGGATTGTATTAATAAGTGCTTAATAGGTAAGTTAGCCATCTCCCAGCACATAGAACATTTTCAATTAATATTAGCAAAAATTTTCTGTTAAATCTGAATAAATTTATTGAATAGTTCTGCTTCAGTTGAAAGAAGGCATGGTTTTTGCATAACTGATTCATGTCTGATTTGTGTTTGCTTGTTCATTTCTTACTTTTTGAGACAAAGTTTCACTATGTAGCATAGGCTAACTTCCAATTCATTTGTCCTTCCTTAGCCTCCCAAGTGCTAGATTCACAGATGCACACCACCTGCCTCATTTTGGTTTATAAGAAATTTTTGGACAGGCAATGATTAGATATGAAAATAATTTAAGAAGGGTTGGGGTGTAGCTCAGAGTTAGAGTTTTTGCAGAGCATACACAAGGTTATGGGCTTAAGTCCCAGGACCAAAAAAGAAACTATTATAAGAAAAAAATACAGATGTTAAAAGGCAACATTATTTCTATCCAGAACTTAATTTAGGATATAAATATGTCTGCTCCAATACACTCCTTAGACTTGAAATGCTTTCCATATCCTTGTAGCATTCAATTACAAATAGTAATTCCATTTTGTCTAAAATTTCTTCTTTGATTTTAGTCATCAATTGTTTATTCCTTCAAATTACTAATGTACTTTTTTCCTTTTAAAAATTTTTATTTACTTTTTTAAAAGAGAGAAAAGAGAGGGGGTATGAAGGAAAAGAGAGAGAATTGGCACACAAGGTCTTCCTGTCACAAATTCCAGACACATAAGGCATTTTGTGGATCAGCCTTTGATCCACAAATGACATAATGCTTTGCAAGCAAGTTCTTTTAACCACTGAGCAATCTCTCAAGCCACCATATTTTTAAAAATATTTTATTTATTCACTTTCAAGGAGAGAGAGAGAAAGAGAGAGCAAGCACACCAGGGCTAAGCCATCTCTCCAGCCCCCCCCCCCCGTATTTTTTATTTTCAGAATGAGTCTAAATATGTTGCCCAGACAGGTCTGGAAATTCTCAACTTGATCCTCACATCTCAGCCTCCCAGCATCTGGATCATCAGATACATGCCAACACACCAAGCTGCCTAGGACATATTTATTTACTTGTTTTTGATATTTTTGTGGTCCTTGGAGGCAAATATGTTCTCTCCTATACATAGGCAGCATTCTATTAAGCTATACCCATAGCTCCTTAGAATATTTAAAATTAATGCTAAGTGTCATATATATCAGTCCAATAATATCTCAGTAACTTTTTGGATATCAATTGTGGGAGTTTTTTCTTAGTTGTGAGGTGTGTACTGTTATCTCATTGCTCACAAAAACTGAGTTACATGACTCATATGGCAGAGTCTGTCTGTCACCTTCCTATCTCTCCATTGATGGTAGGAGTACAGTGGTTAGTGCAGAGACACAAAATTTGGTTTCCAAGACCAATGTGAAGTAAAATATTAGTATTGTTTAGAAGTGGGTTTACTCTGCTTACAACTAGTATATTTATTCCTGGTATACTGTCATATATATATGTTGAATGGTTCATTAAGGAAAAATGCTACACACCATAGATCCTCTAAATTCAAATAAACTAATTAATGCTTAGATTAAAATGACTATCCTGGCAAAAGGCATGTTTTCAAGAAAAACAAAGACTTTTCTCCCTTTATTTTGGTTTATGCAACTTTATTGAAGAAAAATAAATCAATTTCTAGCAAAGCTATTAGTTGATCACTAATCCACTGACAATTAACATCATTTATTCAGTTCTATATTAAACAATGCATTGGAAGATAGATTAATAGCTCCAAGCTTCCTAACAATTTAAATGTGAATTATAAATGTTTTGAGACCATATTTTGGAATACAAAGGGTGTCTGACTTCTAATTTTCATTTTCTTTAGAACAATAAAAGGTTATTGCTTTATTTTTTAGAAGAAAAATGTTTTAATTTTTTCTTTAATATCTTTATTATGAATAAGTATATACATTGCATAAGCAAATCTTGTGAAGGTATCCCCATTTCCCTCTGTCCTCTACCCACTGGGGTTCTTCCTCTGTGGGCATACTGAATCTGTCCATATTCCTTTATTGACAAGCATAAATTACATCACATCACATTTCTGTTCTGCGGATACTATAAGTTCCTTACCAATTCTCTAGACACTTAAGTTATGAGGATAAAGTATATCATGTAACCTCAACTCTCTAACAATAGAAGGCTTAAAAACATGAAGGGATGTTGCTAGAATGTTTCCTTTGATGTGACAGCTGAGCATCCATGTCCCTCACCCTCAGATGACTTCTTCAGCATGTTAGAACAGTGACAAACGGTTTAATCTCATAACCAAGTTAGAGTGAATACACTGGCCACATAATACACATCCTCCATTGTTAAAAACATTTCTGAATCTTGGGCAACTCTTCTCTTGTGGCTACTTTACAGTTTCTAAAAGTAGTCATTGTCCAAAACTGGAAGAAATTAAGTCTTCTCAGATGATCATGTGAGTGAATGGAGGGAAGTAAATAAAAATTAAAATTAAAAAGTTAAGGTCTGATAGGGGAGCAACTGGATAAGAAAATTAAGAAAGGAACAGTGGTTTAAAGTTTATTCAAGCTATACTGAGGGTTATTCTGACATTAAGGTAGCATCATAAAGCATAATTCTGAGTCTATTCCTGAGACACTCTGTTGTACTTATCTCTGTCTATTTTATAGATCCATGCAATCTCTGGCACCAGGGAGTCATCTGGGGTTGGATCACATAGCAGTGAACAAATGTATAAAAGAACTGTACAAATAGTTAAAGCATACCAGCTCCCACACGGGGAGGAGGCTGTAGCCAAGACTCGAGAGAGGCCCAGGCCCTCTGTTCCGGTGTCTGGCATAGCCACTGGGAGAGGAAAATATAATCCTTCCCCCCTGGACCTTTGAGCACACATTGAGATACTGAAGACCCAGGTGAAAACACAGGCTATATGGTATTGAAATGGATTAATAAGAATTTAGTGATTTGGTCCATGACCCTCTAGCGCAATGTTCTACAGGTCTAGTTGGGGATGGTATATTTCATTGGCAAGCCAAAATTATGAGACCTAACAGCAACACATATCAAGGCTGTGTATTCTTTTTGACAATTCATTTTCCTACAGACTACCCATTTGAACCATCTAAGATTGCATTTACAAGAAGTTATCATCCAAATATGAAAAGTAATAGCAACATTTATCTTGATATTCAAAGATAACAGTGGTCTCCTGCTTTAACTAGGTAGCACGTGCATCTGGAGTTCCTTTGCAGTGTCTAGAGGACCTGGCTCACCCATTCTCTCATTCTTTCCCTCCCTCCCTCTCTCCTTTCTCTCTCTCTCTTTCTCTCTCTGAAATAAATAAATACTAAAAAAGAAATAACTTAAAGTTAAGCAAAACACTTCAGAGATTAGAGATAAGAGTGATGATAGGATGTTTTAAAACATGCAGATATAATTTTCATTTTAATACTAGCTTTTTTTGTTTTTGTTTTTCAAGGTAGGGTCTCACTGTAGCCCAGGCTGACCTGGAATTCACTATGTAGTCTCAGGGTGGCCTCAAAGTCACTGAGATACTACTTTCTCTGCCTCCCAAGTGCTGGGACAAAAGGCATGTGCCAGCATGCCTGGCATATACTAGCATTTTTATAAGGCTCTGTAAATTCACTTTTTCTTTCAGTGTTTTCAACTATAAAGTAATAAAAGAAAAGGTTATGAACTCTTTGTACTCGAAGTGCATAATTTCTATAAGATAATATGCTTAAAGGGCTTTTGAAATTCAAAAGTGATAACTTACAATGATATATAAAAACAGGGGACACTTGATAGTATTCTTCCACTGCTCATCCACCCATTATCTCTATTATCTCTATTTTCTAGCCATGGTTATAATGACAAATGAGTACCTGGTTTAATGCTTCTTACTTTTTTATCTTTTTTCTTTATTATTCATAATTAGATACATTGAATGAGCAAATAATGTATTGATGTCCCCAGTTCCCAGATTTCCCTCTTCCTTGTTCCCAATCAGCTGGATATCCTCCTCCGTGGGCAGACTGGATCAGTCCATGGGGTAGACGGTTATGGATAGCCTAAGAGTCAGCCTGGTTCCACCCCCCCAATACTTCTTACTTTTAATAAGTTGTTAATAATTATCTTGCTTATTCTCCTTCTCTGCTTCTCTCTTCTTTTTTCTCATCGATTGTTCATTGCCATTTATTCTGTTCCCTGCCTCACTTTCTACCCACTTTTTTTTATGCTCTCCCTTGCTGCTCAATTCTCATATTTTCTTTCTTCAGCCCTCTTTGCTATCTCACTCACTCCCTTGCCACAACTTTCTGTCACTATATTGATGTGTATGCCTGCCTCAGTTTCTCTGTATCTCTAGTTTCCATCTCCTCATCTGTCAATGACTTTTTCTTTAATACAAAGCTAACTGAAATTAAATCTCAAATGCAAGACTGTATACATGGACTATATTCTTCTAAAATACTTAAAATGTAACTTTTTACTATTTTGCAGTGTTATAGCAATCGCCACTCTTTGTTCAGATGCACTGTTTTATTTATGGTGATTTTGAAAGGATTTCTCTACAAAAATGGCTTTATATTTTGCAAAAACTGTGGCACAACAAAGAGTTCTTTTTGATGTTATAACAGAAAAATAAGGACTATCATCAACCCAGGCTGAACCTATTGGATAGGAGATTACTGTACAAAAGAAGACAGACTGACACATTTGTATCTTTTCACAAAGTCAGAGTTTATTGAATAACAAAATTTCACAAACTGAGCTGGGCGTGGTGATGCACTCCTTTAATCCCATCACTCGGGAGGCAGAGGTAGGAGGATTGCTGTGAGTTCAAGGCCACCCTGAGACTACATAGTGAATTCCAGGTTAGCCTGGACTAGAGCGAGACCCTATCTCGAAAAAAAAAAACAAAAAAAATTCACAAGCTATGGCAGATTTCTTATTTTTAATTAGCCAAGTAACCCCAATCTCCCTTCATAGTATTATTGTTCACAATTTAAATTTCTTTAATTGAAAATAACTCAGATCACACATTATACTTCACCTAGTCACCAGTTACATATCTACTCTCAATGCAAAAACAACAACAACAACAAAGTCTCTCACCACAAAAAGAATAAAGAACAGTTTATTCTGAAGTGAAATATAAGTGACCATGGCCCAGGATTATTGATTTGGTTTACTCTAAATACCAGTGTTCCAATGTGATTTAAAAGTTTAATGAAGTATTATAAAGTAATATAATAACATAACAAAAAAGACAAAAAAACAAGGTACTTTTCAAATACTTTGATGGAAACATCAAATAGGTGGGTTATAGCAAAATAGGGAAATCTCTATTATAGGCCTCAGATGCTATCTGATAAAATACTTAGCCTTTGGGGAAATCTCTATAAATGCTCTATACTTACATTCCAAAATGATTTATCTAACAGCTTCAAGGATGTTCAATCACACACAGAGGTGGGAATTAAATGGCTATTTAGGGTGTAAAAGATAGTCCAAGATAGTTAAGCTCCCAATGTGTAACACTTCATCTCTCCATCATCACAGAAATTCTAATCAGCCTTGCAGATGTTTAACTCAAGTGTGACTTCTTTTAGGAACTACACTGCACAGCTTCTCCTATTTGTCGAGATTACATTTTGTTCATGTGGAGGCCAAATACTGTTTTATGACCACTATGCTAGGAAGGCTCATTCCTAGGATCTGATAAAGATGAGGTACAGAGGGCAGTAAAGCAGTCTTAAGGAAAGAGAAACAATTGGTAAAGCCATTAAAGATGAAATCTCTGGATCAAATAAAATCTATTAGCCATCGTGATACAGATCTGACTTTTTTTTGCTCATTCTCTCTGTATTATATGTTAATATAATAGGACTAGTATATCTAAAGTTAATATAATCAAAAACATAATATGTCCTAAAGAAATAAAGGTAGTAAACGTGGAAAGCAGGCATCCTAACCAATAAAAAATATCTCTGTGTCATAATACTCTTTATCCAGACTGGCTGTATAATTTCTCTGTGTTTACAGTCATATGTTCTTTGTGAGATACTTTATTTGATGCTTATAGTATCTGAAATAATTTATTGTATTTTAATTCTAACTTTGCCTCTAGCCAATTTAATTCCACAGCTATGAGCCTCATGTGGAGTGTTCCATTCTAATTCTAGCAAAGATTTGTCATTAATACATAATATATTATAACTCTTATTTGTGGATAATAATTAGATATGCCCTAATATCTTGGTTATTTAACTGATTATAGTTTGAGAAAGTAAATGTAAAGTCATAGTACAGATAAAATCAGATAACAATATAGTATCATTTTAAATTCCCTTTTAACAAAATTGTTTTTTCTCACGTATGAAATATTCTTGCAATAGAGATAGTAAAAAAAGTCAGACTGGTAATAAATCATCTTTTTATAGGTTTTTGTATGCAAAACCTAATCTTATTTATGATCAGAAATTGAAATGGACCCGAATAGGAATCACTGTAAAAGTGTTCATTAACTTTTAATTGGAATAATATATTTAAAATTTTAAAATAATTGCAACATGGGCTGGAGAGATTGCTCAGTGGTGAAGGTGCTTGCCTAAAAAGCCCAAGGCACCAGGTTCAATTCCCCAGTACTCACGTAAGCCAGATGCACAAGGTGGAGCATATGTCTGAAGTTCCTTTGCAGTGGCTAGAAGCCCTGGTGCACCCATTCTGTAACCTTTTCTTTCTCTCTCTCTTTCTTTTTTATATTTTATTTACTCATTTTCAAGCCGAAAGATGAGAGAGAGAGAGAGAGAGAGAGAACACCAGGGCCACCACCTTGTGGGTCTTGTTTATGTGGGTACTGAGGAATTGAACCAGGGCTTCAGGCACTGGAGCCAAGTGCCTTAACCACTGAGCAATTTCTCCAGCCCTCTCTCTCTGTGTCTGTCTCTCATAAATAAATAACTTTTTAAAACTGCAACTATCTATACTAAAAGACAGCTTAAATACTTATTTAACCAAAAAACGTAGGCTCTTAAGTTATTATAAACACCAGGAATATTATTACAGTTGAATATTGTTTTGTTATTTTTTTGTAACTTGGATAAGAGGAATCAACCCAAATCTCTGGGTATCCCTAACAGGCGTTGATGGGGTTAAAAATACTTTATGGTAGCTAGAAGTCTGAGTATCTCATAGAGGTTCTTAGACTCTTTAATTTGTGGTTTCAACATTTTTAACATCAAAAGTAACATAGCAATTCAATTGGTTGTACCAAGTTAATATTCTTTCAATTTTCCTTGCCAGGAAGATATTTACTTGGTTTTGTTTCTGAGAGTTTGGATTTAAAATAGAGGTACCCTCAAAATGGAGTTATGTAAGGATTTAACACAAGTATTTGTCAATTTAAAATTAGATTGTTATTCAAATTATACTGAATCATGAGAGGATCCTTTCATAAACGTGACTTTTTTGAAAACCCTTGATTATTTTTTAAATGAAGCCTTGGTTCAAAGAATGTAGGAGGTCTGGGCAAGCAAACAATTGTAATAAAATATGATTAATGAAAGTACATGATATCTTTTTGGGCAGCTTTGGTAAAGCAAAAATTAGCATTTTTTTACCGTAGGAATAAACCAAATAAAACTCTAAATATCTTAAACAATTGATAAATATGTAAGCATACAACGATTTTGAAAATGCTTTATAAAAGAGTGAAAGTTGATAGAAATTTGTCAGTTTTTGAGTTTCTACTTAGGATACTCATTTGTCGGTGTAGTTGAAAATGAGTCTCATCTAGCTTTTCTGAATTGCATGTGTATGTGTTCTCAGAAGTTAACACAATTTTGAGGTGATAAATACAAATCCAAGAGTTCACCTCCACATGTTTTGTAATTTGGAAAGTGATTAGAAATACCTAAGAGTCCTTTCTCCAGGTTAAAGGAGTCTTTGATGAGGTATCTTTTTCTCCATTTGATTAAATCACCTGGTTTCAACTTTCTTTCCTCTGGTTCTTTGTCTCCTGGAAGCTTGCTGTGGAGGCAATAACCAATTTGGACTGTTTAGTTATCACATTTATAGGATCCCTATAATAGTTTAAGCCTCCCTCTAATTATAGGATGCCTAGTCCTAATTTGTGAGAAGATAATGGTTGTTTCCATTTTCCTGTACTAAGAACTAATGACAGTGTCATAGGCTAAGGAAGTTAATAGCTTTAGTCACTTTTGGCTATTAATGCCATTTGTTTGTTTAATCACTAATCAAAAGGGTTGAAGACCTAGCAGGGCGTAGTGGTGCACACCTTTAATCCCAGCACTCGGGAGGCAGAGTTCAAGGCCACCCTGAGACTACATAGTGAATTTCAGGTCAGCCTGGGCTACAGTGAGACCCTAACTTGAAAAACCAAAAAAAAAGTTTGAAGATCATAAGCCCAGTGAAAATTTTGCACAATAGGCCAAATTTTACAAATAGATTTAAATATCTGTCTACTAAAATAAGTTTTATAATTATATAATTGAGCAGGAATAGCAGCAATAACTCAAGTAGGAATAATTCTTTTCATTTGGTGTTTTTCCTCCTGCTAAGATGATGGGTATACAGAAAGTGAAGGCTTTACTGCATGGGAAAAGATACAAAATTAGCATTTCAATAAAATCTGATTATCAAATTTTAAGTGGTTCCTTCAGTAAAAGGATAAAACAAAATCCTTATTCTCTAAACCAATTTTTCTGTAAATTTTACTAAGACGATAAATACTTAAGAAAACTTATTGTATATAGAATCAGGCACCAGTTCTATATCAGGGTATTGAATTTTGACCTCATGAATTTAAACAACCTTTAATATAATTAACTTAATCTTGTTCCTATCATCTTTCAAGTTTTAACTTTTCACAACCTTTTTAAACATCCTTTACCCTTCTAGTCTGGAATCATTTGTTTATTTTCATTTTGAGTAACCCTTTGCTTTAAGGCAGAACTAAATCATTTCACATCTAAAAGTGTTTCCTTTTACTTTTAATATTCCTTGTCAGAAATATATCTTATAATTTTATATCCGTATATATTACATGATGGTTCCTTTTGCTCGTTTCCTTAGGAAATTTTAGAGTACCTTTTTAAAATAAAATAATTATATTCCAACTGAAAATCCAGGAAGCTGTATCTGAAGCACAGAAAGCATGAACCTTTAAAACAAGCATTTAGACACAGCTTTTGTTTGTAAAGCATTTGTGCTCAACAAATAGGAGAATAAAAGTTAGGCATTTCTATTTTCCTTGTATTTTGAATGACATGTTTAACTTTGCAGTAAGGATGTTTAATGAACCAATGAATCATTTAATGAATATTTTACATGAATTATTTTATCTTCCTTCAAAACTAAAAGCACAGAGATGAGCTATTATATTAATAACACTATAAAAGAGGAATTATATTTATAATGTAATGAAAAATTAGGAACTCTTGTAAACACTGAGATGCCTTTGTAAGCTTTTGAGCAGGCTGAACAGGTTTTTAAGTAACTATTTTCTTCTTTGTCTCAAAATAGGTTTCAAAATTGCCTGTTATTTAGGCTTGGCCAAAATAAAGACCTTGAAAACCTGTTTTTCAAAAGAGTTATATCAGTCAAGATCATTTTTAAAATGCTCATATTTACATGTACACACAAAATATCTTAAATTAGGCATGATAACAATAGCAATTCTAGTGTGTAATAAGTTAAAGAAAGGGAAATGAAGTGGTAATAAATTGTTTTACTCATTTAATTTTAGAAATTTTAGAGGAAATTGTTTAGTCCCACATAAAATTACATGCAAAATAATACTCAAACATACATAATACAAAGTACATTTCTTGGTAAGACAATGGATACACTTTTTTCTGTATAATAAAGGCCTAGTTAAAGGAGAATTATCAAAGATTGAAACTTGTTATGCAGACAGTTATTATCATTTTCTATTTAAGAGACAATGAATAGAGAATCATTTAACAAATTGAAATTTTTAATGTAGTATGAGATCTCTAATATTACCTCTAGGTTTTATCTTAAAACAAAACATAACAATCCTTTTCTTTGATAAAGAGGTTTGTTCTGCTTGGAGATAAAGAAGGAAAAGGAAAAAAAACAGAGAGGGATAGATGAGAATATGGGTTTTAAAATCATTAAATTTCTCAAAATTTTTTTGCAGTTGTGACGTATTCTCTAAATTTGTCTTATGAATGTGCTATTTATATTTAACAACTCCTTTTAACTTATATGTAGTTTCTAAAACTCATTAGTTGTTTTGTAAATTACTATTATTTTGTTTTTCCATTTATGTGGTGTGTGTGTGCATGTGCATAAGATCCTGGCCCCTCCAACATCCTGAGGTCTCAATTGCAACTTAAGGTTCATCTTCACAGCTTGGTGCTGTGGCCTCTGTGGATAGACTATGATCCTGACTCACGTCGCTTAGCCTCAGAAGCTCTCTTGAACTGTGGGGAAATGGTTCATGACCCCCTCCATCTTGTAATTTCATGCAACAGAAACAGTACCTTGTAGGGAAAAATCTAGGTCATTTCACTTTAGTACAGCTCAGAAACCTCAGAAGGGTCTGACCTTTTCTTTTTTCTGCCCCCCCCCCCCCAGGGAATCCTTTCACTCTCTTTAGAGAAGGCCCTTCCTAGATAATAAAGATTTCTGGGAATTGCCCTTTTCTAGAAATCCTTACCCTAGATACCTAATGTCAGTACTAACTGGTTATCTCAGCTGCCCATCCACAGACCTCACATATAAAAATCTTACCAGAGTCTCAAGTTGAGCTTCCCAAACCCTGCTCCTGCCTCCTAGGCCAAAAGCTCTACAGTTCTTACCTTACATTTGGGAATTCTCAAATCTCCACTTGCTTCCTTGGGCAAGAGCTATGTCTTCCTTCCCTCACTTAATCTCTCCTTTTTTTTAAAAAAAACTCTAACTCCTAAAGTTCTAAGCTATACTAAAATCTTTATAAATTTTATCCTATGATCTGTGGATTTCAATCATTGAATTCATAAGACAAGAAGACTGCTGGACACAAGGAGCCCATGTTGGTATCTAGCATCCATCCTGGTGACTCCTGCAGTGAAAGTGGATCATGCTTGGGACTCCATGATGTTCAAATGCCAGAAAAATTTATTAAAAGAAAAATATAGCTTTTACCTCTAAGGAAATAAGAGAGGGCTTATTTTGAAGTAAAATATAAGGAAGCATGGCTTGGGAATGGAGATTTAGTTTACCCAAATACTACATTCCAACATGGTAACAGTTTTATTATGAAGTTTCAATAATAATTTAATGAAAGAAGTCATAAATTAAGATTTTTTTCAAGGAAATTTGGAGAAAGATCAGGGAAAGATGTTACAGCAAAGTGGGAAAAATTTTGGTATAGGTCTCAGATGCTATCTGATGACATTGTGAGTTTTTGGGTTGCTGGAAGCTGGGAGTCTGTATAATTCGAGGAGAATATCTAATTTTCATAAGGTTGTTATATCAAATGTAGGAGTAGGCAATAAATCGATATGTGGGAGGATGATTAGGTCTTGATTTCTAGATTTTACATTCAGGCCAACGAAAAATAATCTCTTTCTCTCTCTCTCTCTCTTTCCTCTCCCCCTTATGGTGCTGACTGTCAAACCAAGGTATTCACACATGAAGCATTCTCCACCACTGAGGGAAAAAGAATGAATAATCAGAATTGTTCAAAGATGAAATGTGCTATGATGACTCACCCATCACTACTGAGTTTTAAGCATGATATGGATACAAAAGTGGATATGTGCGTTTTCTTTTTATCTTTTTTTTTTGCTTTTTAATCTAATTAAAACTTTTTTCAGAGCCAAATGTGGTAGTACACACCTTTAATCCAAGTATTGGGGAGGCTGAGATAAGAGGCTGTGAGTTTTAGGCCAGTCTGGGGCTAGAGTGAGACTTTACCTTTTATAAATAATACACAGACATATAAATTTCATTATGATATTTTTGATACAATTTTTACCTTCTCCATTTTCTTTCCCCTCCCTAATCTCTGGCTTATATGGTAGTTCAATTTTTAGCTTTCAAAGATACATCCACACTGATTTCCATAGTGGCTGCATTAGTTTAAATGCCAACCAACATTTTCTTTTCTCACATCTTCACCAGCAATTGTTGTCATTTGTATTCTGGATGATAGCCATTATGACTGGGATGAGATAGAGTCTCTAAACAGTTTTAATTAGAATTTCCCTTTTGTCTAAGGATATTGAATTTTTTTTTAAAATATCTGTTGGTCATTTGTGTTTTTTCTCTTGGGAACTGTCTGTTCATTTAATTAGCCCATGTAGTGATAACAGTTTTGTTTATTGGTCTTTAATGTTTATATTTCTTTTTTTTAATATTTTATTTATTCATTTTCAAGCAGAGAGAGAGAGAGAGAGAGAGAGAGAGAGAGAGAGAGAGAGAGAGCGCACCAGGGCCACCACCTTGTGGGTCTGGCTTATGTGGGTCCTGGGGAATTGAACCCATGGCCTCAGGCACTGGAGGCAAGTGCCTTAACCGCTGAGCCATCTCTCCAGCCCTAATGTTTATATTTCTTTATATATTCTTAATATCAAATCCCTCTATGACATGTAACTGGAAAATATCTTCTCTAATTCAGTGGACTTTTTGTTCACTGTGCTAATAGTTTTCTTTGTTGTGTGGAAAAAATTTAATTTGATTTAGTCCCATTTGTTGTTTCTTAGGACTATTTCTGTGGTATTAAGGTCCAACTTAGAAAGTTCTTACCTATATTTATAACTTCCAGTGAATTCCCTGTTTTCTTCTAGTAGTTTCAGCACTTATGGTTTTAAATTAAGGTTGTTGACTCATTTTGAATTGTTATTTGTGTAGGTGAGAGATGTGGATCTAAGTATATTTTTCTGCAGATGGATATTAAGTTTAGGCAGAACCAACTATTGAATAGTCTGTTTTTCAGTGTACTATTTTGAGAACTTTGTTGAAAATTGGATGACCACAGCTGTGTGGGCTTTCTTCTGACTCCTCTGTGCTATTCCTTTGATCTATGTATCTGTTTTTGTGCCAGTACAATATTGTCACTATGGTACTAGAGTATAATTTTATGTCAGGGATTGTGATAACTCTTACTGCTATTTCTGCATAAGATTGCTTTGCCTATGTGTGATATTCTCTGTTTCCATATGAATTGTTGAATTATTTTTTCAGGTTCTGAGAAGAATCTCATTGAATTTGTAGATTACTTTTGGTAATATAACCATTTTCACAGCATTAATTCTGCAGATTTAGGAGCATGGAAAGTCTTTCCATTATCTGAAATCTTTTGTATATCTTTTTTTAGTATCATAAAGTTTTCTTTGTAGATTTCTTTTATAGACTCATGAGGTTTTTCTCATGATTGTGACTCTTTTTTCTCCTTCCTCCCAATATAGTATACCTTTAAGAAATTTCTGTAAAGCTGGTTAGGTTGTCATTAATTCCCTTAATTTGTATTTTTTCATGAAACATCTTTATTTCTCCATCAATTTTATAATATAGTGTGCCATTGCAAATGAACTCTAGACACCTATCACTTTGTGCATCTGGCTTTATGTGAGTCCTAGGGAATTGAACCCAGGCCATCAGGCCTTTATTAAAAGCAAGCACTTTAACTTTTGAGCCATCTCCTTGCCCCATACAATCCTTTAGATGTTCTCTCAATGCCTTCTTCTACCCTGTATACTTTAAAGTTGGGTCCCTGGGATGTATCCCAAACTTTTTGAAGTATTGGTCATCTTGTTTATGCATTTATGTGTGAATTATTGTCTTGACTCTGCTCTCCATCCCTGAAATTCATTCTCCTGCATGTCTTTTTCATTTTTCTGCATGTTCTTGTCATGATTTTATTTAATTTTCATATTTCCTGTTGATTCTTTGATAGTGTTTCCATTTCCTTGCTGAATTTATTCTCCATCTGTTGCAGTCAGCTTTCTAGTTGCTGCGCAGAGAGAACCCAAGCAAAAGCGGCTTGTAGAGGAATGGGTTTATTTGGCTTATGGACTCGAGGGGAGACTCCATTCTGGCAGGGGAAACGATGGCATGAGCAGAGGGCTGGACATCACCTCTGCCACAGCACTGCAAACAGCGGCAGGAAGGTGTGCCAAAGACTGGCAAGGGGAAGCTGGCTTATAACCCCATAAGCCCACCCCCAACAACACAGCTTCATCGAGGTTGTAAAACCCAAACTGCCATCAGC
>PVHP010035933.1:0-18221 GCA_004024765.1 Zapus hudsonius
AAAAGAGACAACAAACTTCCTGTCCAGGTGACTCTATTCCCTGGGCTAGGTAAATCAGAGAGACAGCTGATTGGTTTATCTTTGACCAATCAATTTCAGGATTAGGTTTGAATTCTAGTAAGAGACACCTCGACTCAAGGGGAAGGGGTCAGGTGTGAGATGGGTGGACCTGCCTGAAAGTCCAAGTTCAAGGACACTCCTGATGACCTTTGGAGATCCAGGTCACCCTAACCTGTCACAAAGGAGCATGGAGAGATCCAGGAGCTAGGAGAGGAAAAGACAGCAATATTCATTTGTAGAAGAGCCACTGAGGGACTAGCCATGTTAGCTGAGACACGAGAGAGGATGGCAGCCCAGCCCAAACGAAACTAAAGATGCCAAAGACAGAATGCAGTATAGAGGCCTGGGAATCGCTCCTATTATTCCTCCCTTTCTTCATGCTGTGTTTCGTAATGTCCAAAATGCCAGCACCCCTCCTATCCTAAGGTCCTTTGTAACCGAGTGCTCTGTGAAAACAATATGTCATTGAGAAACTCCCTCACTGGCTTCATTCATTCAGGACCGTTCTGTGTTCATCACTCTTCCTCGATGTATTGAGTTGCTCTGTTAAATAAAGTAACACAGATGAAGCTTTCAGCTTCTTCCTAGTCAGGATACCTCAATGTCTCTGGTGGAAAAGTGCTAAAAACATTGCAATCCTCGGGTCACAGCGGCATCTAGTGGCCAAAGTAGGAAATGACTAGAACGTCTTTAGTGATTAATGTAAAAATCAATCCTGATTTTGTTGGGGACATTGAAATCATTTGAGGATCTTTACAAACTGCTGATGTCTTTCCTACCTTCAGAAGTTCTAATTATATGATGTATAATCTGCACATCAACAGTGTTAAGACAGCTTCAGATAGTTAAAACATGCAACATGATTTGTGGGTTCCTGGCTTGGCCACCTTTATACCCAGATTGGATCCCTGAGCAAAGAAAGCTTATCTGTGAGTGAATTATGAACCAGTTCAAGCCAATTCCCCATATATATTACAGATCACTTTCAATGCAGTTGGTTTTCAAGGCACATTTAGCAGTGTGAATAAAGATGTAAAGCTATTGGGTGCTTCACAGAGATCTGTCAGCATTTGAGTTTCTTTCCCTTTGTGAGAGATATTGAACTTGTTCTCCCCATATTCACAATGTTTTCAGATGTGACTGTTTAGTTTTATATTGTTTAGGATATTTGCATTTTTAAAAATTTGTGAACAGAGGGATACAAAGAGAAAGACAGAGTGGGCACACCAGGGCCTTTTGCTGATGCAAATGAACCCCAGATTCATATGCAGGTGTGTGCATCTGGCTTATGTGGGTACTGGGGACTTGAGGGGTCAGTAGGCTTTGCATATAAGCTCTTCAACTATGGAGCCATCGCCCCAGCTCTTATTTGATATATTTGGTCCTTTGAGTTGCCTCCATGCCAACCTCATTTCCAGTTATTAGCTTTTGCATGAAAGGGAATTGTTTTTAAGTCATCAAATATTTATTCTTATAACTTACTGTCCTAACTAGATAAGACATAACCCCTACTTTCACAGAGCTTGAAACGAAATTAGAGAGTTGATCACAGAAACCCAAGTAATTCAAACATAAGGCAAAGTTTGGTAGTAATTGTCTGCAGCAAATGAATGGCTTAGGGATATGAAGAATCAGTTAGAAAGGTTTTGTTGAGATATTTGAAATGAACTTTCCAAGATGAGTTTCTATGGGGAGATGCATATTAGGCCTTCATTCAAATATGTGTTTATTCATTAATACAATGGAACTTTTGACGTAAGCCAGTAGATATTCTGGGCACTGGAAATAGAGTAGTGACCAAGAAGATAGATTCTCCTTTTCTTTCTGGGTTTACTTTTTAAAGAATTCTTTGTTTATTTGCAAGCAGTGATAGAGAGAAGAGACAAAGAGAATGGATGCACCAGGGCCTCCAGCCACTGCTAATGAACTCCAGATGCCTGTGCCACTCTGTGCATCTGGCTTTATGTGGGTACTGAGGAATAAAACCAAGGTCGTTAGGCTTTGCCTGCAAGGGCCTTTACTGCTGAGCCATCTCTCCAGCCTTTGGAGTTTACTTTCTAAAGGAAGGAGAAACACACACACACACACACACAGAAGCAGAAATATAATCAGAAGGTCTTCCAGTCAATCAAATGACTGGAGAATAGACCCAAGAGCAAGGCCTTGCTCTACAAGTGACATGGGAGCAGAGGCAACTGAGAAATTCTAGAGACAAGCATTCCAAGCAGAGGACAGGTTTCAGAGGACCAGGAACAAAAAGACCTGGAAATAGAATGATTAAAAAAAAAACAAAAACAAAGAAAGAGCTGAGTTAGAGCTGGTGCAGCTCAATGCTAGAATACATGCTTTACATATGCAAGATTCTAGGTTCAAGTTCAAGGAGAGAGAGAGAGAGAGAAAGAGAGAGAGAGAGGAAGAAAGAAGAGGGAAGGAAGAGGAAGAGGAGGAAAAGAAGGAAGATGGAGAAGAAAAGGAAAGGAAAGGACATAAAAGAAAAGAGAACAACTCACATCCAGTGAGGAAGGCCAGAATGTGGTATACACGAGGGAAAGGTATGCAGACAGTATGTGAGACAAAGAGGAGGCATGTAACCTTTATTCTAGCTGGTGAGAAGCCATTATACTGACCCTTTCCTTTCCCTCAGTACTGGGAAATTACTGGATTAGGACGATCACTCTAGTTTAACATGTGGACACCAGAGTAGCGATTAAAGAAAGATGCAAGATGCGCAAGGCTGCAGATAAAGTTTGTCAGTAGACCAACTGGCCCTGTGTCAGACTGGTATGGGTAAGGAAAAATACAGGCTCTACTGGGAGCTTAAACTAGGACTGGGAACTAGTTGTGAGAGTGAATTTTGCAGACTATGAGGTATGTTAGGAGGTTAAAGTATAAAGTGAGAAAACAATTGAGTAAGGTTTTGACAGTACATCCAGAAAATTGAACTCAGAACTTCAAACAATTACAGTGCATTACAGGGGTGGCCTCAGACTCATGAGTGTATGTATCCCTTAGCAGCATAGGTGAAAAGCGGAGCAGAGAGACCTGCTCAGAGGCTTTGGGAGCGCTTAAAGAAAGAGAAGTACCATGCCAAAGACCCCCCAAGAGTCATCACTTGGTCCACAATGTAGACATTCACTAATGTCTACAGACAGTTTGGGTTCTTGTAACTTGTGCGGGGATCAACATCTACCGTGCCTAGGAAAGACTAGACCAGATGGCTTATCAGATGCAGAGAGCCAGGGTCAGGCTTTTCTGGCAAATGGGAAGCAAGTGCAGTCTTTTCTGAGAGTGGTAATACACGGAGAAGACCAGGGGAGAACTGTGCAGGGGAAATGGGGAACTGAGGGGGAGATGGTGACAGAAACCTGAAGTAGAAAGGGTAGAAAGCTGTTGTTCCAGGAAGGAAACCTTGGACACAGGGATGCCCACTTAGGGATGCCCACATAGGGTACCAGTGTGGGGATGGAGTATGTTTACTCTTCAGTGGATTCAGCACCCATCTGTGCACAGATGGCCAGCTGGAAGTGTTGAAGAAGCATCTGCTGCCAGGGCTGATTTATGCTTGTAACAGAAATGTGTCACTTGTCTTTTTGCAGGAGCGAATAAAGGCCGATGAAGTGATCGCCATCCTGAATCAGGAGCAGCAAGGGAAGCACGAACTAAACATTAACCCCAGAGATGAGCTTTAAAACCCAGAGAGAGTGTTCTATCGAATATTTATTTAAATCGTTAATCTTATAAGAACCTTTTTATTTTTGTACAGAGCCCTAGTAAATTAAGAGGTTAATAAGAGGCACCAGCTTTCTCTTCTGTTCCTAAGGTTGCTTGCTTTGCCTCATTCCTACTTTCATTCCGGATTTTCTTCAGCTTCTTCCAAAACCCTGTCACATGATTCATACACACATCACACACAGACTCTCACCCCACACACACTACATAAACACCACATATAAACACAAACATACCACTGAAAAACAAACACACAGAAAACACACACAAACACCTATCACCGAAATATCACACATACCACATGTACACACCACAGACATCTCATACCCAAACTCACACCACACCAAACCCATTTGCTGCACATTCAGAAGCTCAAAATGAATAAGCTGGCTCTTGGTATGTCCACGGCTTGAATGTGCCTAGGGTCTAAAGTTAGCATGGGACTTGGTGTCAGCAAGGACTTTGTCCTCAGAGTCTTTCATCATTGTCCTCTCGCACTGCTGATGGCTGTGAGCTCAGACTCTCCCCAGTGAGCCCTCGCTGGCTCCGAGAAACCAGCCCTGGGAGAGTCAGCACTGCTTCAGGCATGTGGGCAGAATGGTCATCCAGGCTTGAGAAGTGACCTCTGGCATGAGGACGATCTCGCACCCTTTCCAGGGTATCAGTGGAGCTTTTGAACTGGCATTTTTACAAGGGAACAATTGTACACTGGAAGCTTAGTTCCTCTCCACAGTGCTCTGGAAGGGGTTGCCTCTGAGTTGCCAGAAGCAGCATGGGTCTTCCCCCCAGTGATGTGGAAGAGAATCTTCAATCCTCCTGAATCAGGCACTGTTGCCAGGCTGCTTGGGGGGGGGCAGCCCCTGGTGAGAAGAGGCATTTGGTACCAGTCTCTGTGTGCCTCTGTTTGAGCAGCCTCACCTTGTTTCTGCTGTCCAGCTCACGGATTCATGCTTGTGTCTGAGTGGCTTAATAAAAAGAGCTATATTTTAACATCTGTTTATTTATTTTTATTTTCTTCTGTTTCCAAAATGTCTGTTTTATCTTCAGATAATGGTTTTGTAATTACCTGTGACAACCCAGGAGCAATGTTGCATGGCTATGACTATTTTTCTAAACAGTGTGGGGCGACAAGAAGGTGTCTACCCTGCTTTTGGAAGGGAAAATGTTAGGTAACGAAGAGGGTTGCTGGTTTAGAGAATGTCTGATTCTTAATCCAAATGCTAAGTGGTTCACTACTGACCTTGCTCCAGGTCCTTGGGGTCGTTCTAGCCTCTGAGATGCTTGTGGCAGGTCTAGCCAGTAGGAGATTTCACCCATCCTTGTGAAGGGAATATAAGAGTAAGATTCACTTGCTGTCATTTCTGATCTTGGTTACTTACAAGAAACTGAGACTTCACATTACATCGGTGTATGTGATTTTTCCATCAAGCTTTCTGGTTACATTTTCATCATGGAGGAGCAGTTAGATCATGAGAGGTTAAGGCCAGCCCTGTCTGATCACCTCTGTTGTGTGACCCAGAGCTGCCCTCTTTCCCTTCTCTGACAATGACATAATTAGTTATAATTATTTCCCAGCCCTCTCTGTCTTGCTGAAAATACAAATCAAATACAAAACAAAAACAGAACCACTTTTAGAAACATGGATGAATGTGGCCAAACTTATTTCTGCTAACATGTTGAGAGTTGTGAATGGATGCATTATATGTGTATGTAACTTTAAGTCCAATTTTAGGGCTAACAGTTCCTGTGACTTGAAGAAGTCCATTGTTATGTTTGCTCTCCTCCTATGAAGAGCTCCCTGACAGTCAGATTTGCTGATAGGCGAATCTGAGCAAGGATCTAATTTCTGTTTTCTGGCAACAAGACATCAACAAAGAAAACAGTCCTTGGCTCTTTGCAGTTCCTGCTTCCTGGGTGCCATGGGCTCTCTGGGAGAGAGGCAACAACTTCAGCACTGAGCCCGATGTTGAGTTCCCCAGAAAGTGGCTGGAGGATGAAAGCAACGCCTTCATGTGAGCACGCAGCCAGCCCTTGCTGACAACGCTCAGTAGTCATTCCTGTTTTGCTGGTTAACCGTGTTGCTTTCCACCGGGAACATCGTGTAGACACTAAAGCATTTAGTTTTTAATCTGCTCCACATCAAACCATACATAATTTCATTCAAATATTTAGGGAGTGCCATGAGATAGCTTAAGAAAGTGCAACTCAGAAGCTGGAGTCTGTATGTTATATAATCCCTTTTGCACGTAAATGGAAAAACCCACTGGAATTTCTGTTGCTTTTGGAACTCAAAGAAGTCATAGAAAACATAATTCAGTTTCATCCTTGTCATCTGAGGCTCGGACCAGATCCTCTGGTCACTGAGTTAGAGCTAGCAGAACCAGAGCTAAAGCCAGGCTGTCGAAATTGCCTTTGCAAGAATGCAAGGGACTAGAAACACAGCACAGGACGTCCTCCAGCTAAAGAAAAGCTTCCTTTTTCTCTATGGCCATTGATTTGCTTACCTATCCGTAGCTCTGCAAGCCCACATCTGTCCAGAAAGGACACAAAAGCGATCCATGTGTGTGTATGCAACCTAGGCTACGGAGCCTCAGGTTTATGACATATGTGGCATTTGTTTTGCTAGCTGACAATCCCTTGTGTAAAAGTTCAGACAAAGCTTTCATTTACCTGGGTCCCATTGTATTCCATGCTTGTATCACAAAGCATGCTCACACGCCAGGAATTCTGGGGGTGTTCTGGGCATTGAATATGATGTCCATTTAGCAGTTGAAGGAATGGAGAGCAGCAAACAGTACAGTGATTATCTGGTCACTAACCCCTGGGCAAGATCTTTCTATCCAGATTGGAGAAAACAGTGAGCTGATCACTTCTGTGTGCCTCCCAGGCTGGTGCATATAATGTAAAGCAGATGGTTTGCTTTTATAAAATCAAGAAAGCTTTTTTCTCTTCTAGTTTCCTGTTCAGTGAGGTGTGGTGGCATGTTTCACTTTTTTTAAAATTCTGCCCCATTTTTTAGGCATAACTTCATGCACAGCATGCTTTTATGGAACTCACAGAAGAGATAAGGACTCTGTTTGATATCCTCCTAAGTCTCAAAGACAGTGACAACTGGGAGCTGTGCATGCCTTTAGTCCCAGCACTCAGGAGACAGAGGCAGGAGGATCACTGTGAGTTCCAGGTCACCCTGAGACTACATAGTGAATTCCAGGTCAGCCTGGGCTAGAGCGAGACCCTCCCTCAAAAAACAAAAAAAAAAAATATTTAGAGAGAGAGAGAGAGAGAGAGAGAGAGAGAGAGAGAGAGAGAGAGAGAATCTCTAATTTTAATGTCTTCTTTAGAAGCAGTTGACACAGGAAAGGCCAAGACCTGGTTATGTGAAAGGGTGTTTTCTTCACGGACTCGACTTTACTGACAAGGAAATCTTGGGTTTTGTGCATTTTCATCATTAGCACACAGGTAACATTTTTTTGGCACCCCTTCAGCTGAAGAGAAGCCATGGAATGAGTCAGTTCCATTTAATAATATATGCCTATGAATTTTAATTGAAGTACAAATGCTGAATTATTTCACAGAAGACAGCCACAGGGAACAGCTCCCTCACTGACGTCAAGGAAGGAGGTAATGGGGCCACCTCATCAGACCCTCATGCCAGGGCATTCGGAGGAGGCTGACTGGACTAGAGCTGAGAAATGGGAAAAGGTAGACAGTTCCCACATCCAGAACTTTGGGAAAACAGGAGCCATTTGGCAAAAATTCCAAACCACGGGACATGGTTATGCTCCCTGTCTACCTCCTGCCAAAAAGCCTGTGCTATGAAGTGACCTTCCCACAGCACCCCGGCAGCCCACCCGCAAATCCTCTGTTCCAAGATAATTTGATGTTTCCAATACGAGACACAGGGCCTGTTGTGTTCAGCCCTGCTTGATATCTCCAGACACATCAAGACAAGTCACATCCACCACTTTGAGCTCACTGCTGGGCTGGAGCTGAGGATTCCTGCTGTCAGGCTCCCCTTCCCTCCTCCTCTCTGCAAATCATGGTGTTTTCTGTGCCCACTGCCAACCTCTGTGGCCAGATGGTGATGACAAGTCTTTAGCCACCTGATCCTGATTTGTTTTACAATGGGTGGCAAGAGCCATGTGAAATGTTTGGATTAATTAATCATCTCTGGCTTCAAAAATCTTGTTAAGGACACACAATCCAATTACCAAAGAAGGCATCCCTGCCTTCCTGTATTCTGACACAGGGCCCAGGAGGAATATGCATTTATTCAGCATGTGACACTCCTTTTCTGGACACTTTATATGATGTATTGGAGGAAGAAAAGACAGAAGGAGGTGGCATCTCCCATCCTCCTTTCCCAGGAACACAGGACACCCAGGATAGAGGTTGACAGCCTCTTTTCATCTTACCTGTCTCTTTCCTCACAACCTCACCTGTTCTTGAAGGGCCAACTAACTGTAAGAGATACTAGTAAGCACTAATGTCAGCTGAGGACCCACAACTTTAACCTCTAACTGGGTGTTGGTCATATGTATGTACATGCAAAACATCTTGCCCAGGGCTTCTCACACTTAGGTGCCTCATGATGGCAGTTCTGACCCTACGTTCATGTTTTTCTCTTTGAGTTAATATTTGGTAGTAGGTGGGACAGAAACAGGACTTCTGGCTATGTCTCATCTTTCTCCACTTGGTAACCATATATCCTATTGTTTCAAAGGGTTCTAATCATAGATGGCATTTATACAACTTTTTATGACCATGGAGCACTTGGCAATCATATATAACTACCTAGTTATGAAGGACATTTAATGTAATCTTCATTTTGTAAATAGGGAAAATGAACAGTCTGAGGGAGGGTGATAAAATTCTGGTCATTTGTGAGTTAATTTCTCAGATAGAGTGGATAGGGTATAGGAGGTGAGGATGAATAAATTAAAGATGAATAAATTCCCATCTCTTCCTTCCAGGGACTCACATTGACATGGGAAAGCTCAACATACAGAAATGAAAAAATATAAAATCAATGCTATGTACCCAGGTTATGAAAGAGGTAGGAATTAAAGGCCAGGGGAATCCAGACTGGAGTGGGGAGGGCCAGAGAAAGGTTCACAGAGATGACGGTCACCTGGGTCTTGAGTGCACAGTCCTCCACCTGTAAGCACATATGGGCCATGTGACCTTAGGACACCAGTGTCAAGTGAACAATCCTAAATTCCAGCAGGGTTTCTTTTGGGAGACTAAAATACTGAGCCTTCAACAATTCATATTAAAGTTGTTATTTGGGGGTAGGTTGGAATGAGATCTTTACTGCAGGTTGCCTTGGGAAAAACACTTTAATGAATACTGTGAAAATCCAAATAAATACCAGGTAAGGAGGAAGTTTTATTTCGGTCCCTTGTGAGGGAGGTATCATTTAAGTGGGTGGAGTGGAGCCCTCAGGGAACATGCTTCCCAAGCTTGCTACCAAAGGAGAGGAACAGCTACTGCCAGAAGCTGGTGAGCCCCACCAGGGGCATCTCTTCTGCCCAGGAGTCCAAGAAACTATCCACCCACATTTCCTGGGGCCAATCTACTCGTGCACACGGTCACACTTTCATATAAAAAAAAATCAAATAACGAGGACATTCCAGCTGTCAGGTATGATGTCTGGTAAGCCAAAAGCTTTACTGGTAAACTCAGTGAGTCTTTTGATAAAATCAGAAATCCAGATAGTGACTTATGAAGGGCATCTTTCCCAATGCTAGCGACGAATGAGGTTACAGAAAAATCTCTTTAAACAGGACTTAATGGAGCTAGTTGGCCCTATTTAAAGCCAAAGGGTCAGGGAGGTCATTACACAACATGTGTCCAGTCACACTTACTTTGTTTGTTCTCTCTACCTGTTTTTTGGGTTTGTTAAAACTTTGTAAATGCCTTTGAAGGTCTTAGGCAATCATATTCCTTAGATTTAGAATAAATTACAGAGTCCCTGAGGCTCAGAAACCAACTTCAAGGGTTCTGGTCACTGGAGCAGGATTCTGGTTTCTCATGATATTCCAGTGTTTGGCAACATTCACTCAACAGACACCTGCTTTTTTTTTTTTAAAGCTCAGTTTGAGGACACGTTTTTCTTGCAAGATAATATGAACTGGAATTATATTTCTTTGAAGTTAATATTGGTAATTAAATAAAGACTAGGTTTCCCACCTCCCACCAGCTGAGATAAACGAAGTGGCAGCCTTTCACACAGTTGGCTCCTAGGTATTATTGACAGACAATTGATCCTGCTCCTTAGCTCCTTGGAGAGTGAAAAGGAGCTGGAGGAGTTCCTTTGATGGCACAGGGTGCAGATGACGGAGGATGCCAGCGTGCATCCTTTGTCTTTTAGGACAGGCTCACTGAACTCACGGGATCACAGGTACTCTTGATATTTCTTCATTTGCAAGGGAGAGCCATTCTGAGCCCAGGGCTCCCCTTCTTTCCCCTCCCATGTCAGTAGATATCTTGAACCAGGCAACTTGTGGGCAAAATGGTGGCTCTGAGCTGGTCGGGTCTGACTTCACCCTGTTCAGACATGCCCTGGCTCTCTCACAGCAGCACTCGGAGCCGTCTCTGAACTTCCAGGCTGCAGGGCTGAGCACAGGGCACACATTTCTCCTTCCAGACATTTGGCTTCAGAGTGATGTTTTTGTCTCCAAGGGCAATAAAAGTACATCGGATGTGCATGCTGTTCTAGGTCCTTTGCTTTGAAGCACTAGTGAGTTACTTCAAAGACTTGGTGCCATGGGGATGACGTCCAGGGGACCCCAAAGTGTGTGAAATGGGACTGTTTGTCATGCTGAAATGTTAACCAGCTTTTCTTCAGAAGCGGCATAGAATATATCATGATGCATTGAATTTTAAGGGAAAACCTTATATACCTGCAGAAAGATATACAAATTAAAGACAATAATGTTTGACCATAAATGGCAGCACAGAGTGTTTCTTGTTGATCATTCAAAGTCAGTATTTGGCTCTTTAGAGCCAGTAAGATTAAAAGAGTTAAATATCTGCGGGACACATCTGGGGTCACAACTGTGCCTTGTATTGATGGTTCAGCACATGAAGGCCACTGCAAACACTGTCCCAAAAGTGGAGTCCATTCCCCTTATCCTATACACCCTATTTTAGATTTTGGGAAACCTGAGACACAGAGGGGTAATTTATTTCAATTAACTGAAAACAGAAGTAGAATATGGATTCATCTCAATCTGGCTTTGAACAGCACAAATGTTACCTCTTGCGGACTTTTAACCTTTTTAAATAACATATACATTCCTAACCTCATTTAAAAATCTTTATCCCTCTCTATCTCTCTTTTATCTCTCTCTATCTCTCTTCCTCTCTCTTTGAAATATATAAAATGAAATATTTTAAAAAATATTTTATTTATTCATTTTCAAGCAGAAAGAGAGAGAGAGAGAGAGCGAGCGAGCACCAGGGCCACCACCTTGTGGGTCTGGCTTATATGGGACCTGGAGAATTGAACCAGGGGCCTTAGGCACTGGAGGCAATTGCCTTAACCGCTGAGCAATCTCTCCAGCCCAAAATGAAATATTTTTTTAGAAATTAAAAAGGGCTGGTGAGATAGCTCAGACATTAAAGGTTCTGGCTTTCAATGCCTGATGACCCAGGATTGATTCCCCAGTACATTTGTAAAGCCAAATGCACAAAGTGGTGCATGTGTCTAGAGTTTGTTTGCAGGGGCAAAAGGCTCTGGCATGCCCACATTCATTCTCATTCTCTCTCTCTCTCTCTCTCTCTCTCTCTCTCTCTCTCTCTCTCTCTCTCTCTCTCTCATAAAATATTTAAAAAAAATAGTCTTCAACTGTGAAGACTAGTAATGCATCTTTAATGAGTGATGAGTTTTATATGAAATAATAAAAATTTCACTGAGCATAGCATTGAGCTCTAAAGACGGTGGTTTTTCTATCTCAAGACCCCTAACAGCCAGGAAAGTGAATAAAGTTGGAAGTTTACGATAGATACAGAAAATATCTAGAGTTGATCTGTTCATTTGAAATGCATGATTTTCTAAGTAACTTCAGATCATCAATTTTCATACAACCACATTCAGAAAAATAATCTCTGTCCATAAATACCACATCTGTTACTGTGGTGCAGACACTGGAGAAGAAAAACTCATTACATAAAATTGAAGGTTAATTTATATCCCAAAGAAATATATGGCACTGGGTCACTGATTTAGAAAAGAGAAACCTGGCTTTCCTGCAGCCACCCCGGGACACTTGTCACTCCCAGCTCCATGGACACAGCGACCTACACATGACTCTTCCTCCTCCACCCTGTCTCAGGCACATGAAAGGCCCAATATCTACCTACCCCTTAACTGAGCTTTCTTCTTGCTTTTACACTGAGGAGAAAACAGACCCATTGGTCAGCAGCAGAGGGCACTATTCACATATTTTGCACTGAGGGGTGAAAAGAGAGAGGGGGGGGACTCTGTGCATTCATTTTATTCTCTTAGACACTCACTTTGTCAAGGGTTGATTAGCATTCATGCTGTGCTCTGCATTGAGAAAGGCGCCAAACAAACATGTAACACAGAACACGTGCAATGAGCAAGGACCATCTGCTGATGCCTGTCAGAATGCGAAGGGTGGATTCTCAGGGTGTGTTTGTGGAGAGCTGGGTTCAGGACAGGCTTGTGTGGCACAGGAAGTATTTGCAAGGTAGTTGATGGAGAGCTGTTCTTCTATGAAGAGGAGGATTCTGTCATGGTTTGATCTAGGTGTCCCCCACAAACAAATGAATGTATTCTGATTGATCAATCCTCAGCTGATGGCATTTTGGGTTTTACAACCTCACTGGAGCTGTGTTGTTGGGGGCGGGCTTATGGGGTTATAAACCAGCTTCCCCTTGCCAGTGTCTGGCACACCTTCCTGCTGCTGTCTGCAGTGTTGTGGTGGAGGTGATGTCCACCCCTTCTGCACATGCCATCATTTTCCCTGCCAGGATGGAGTCTTCCCTTGAGTCCCTAAACCTAATAAACCCATTCCTCCACAAGTGGTTTTTGTTTGGGTTCTTTCTGTGCAGCTACTAGAAATCTGACTGCAACAGATGGCGAGTGGCTAAGATAACAACACAAGCAAAGGTAGAGTCTTCTAGAACATCAACACTGACAGCCAGAATGCTCACAGCATAACCTCATACCCCACAGCATATCCCTCACAATCATGGCTGCGGTCATAGCTCTTACCACCATGATGGCATGTGACACTCCTTGAAATCTTGTCACTTCAGCTCTATAGGTATTAAACTAATCTGAGGAAAAATTGAGCCTCTTGGAGGAAAAGTAACTTGTTTTGAGTCACGCAAATAGTGTTGGCACACACACTTGCTTTCCTCTTTGGACTGCAGAAAGAAGCACTGGATTTTGTGGGGTCTCTTGGACTTTAGAGTTTGGGGTGCAGAGTAAGGAGGCTGTGTTTCAGCTACCAGGCTGGAATCTCCATGAAAGTCTGACATTACTCTTGACAATGACTGGACTGAGATACTGTGACTTAAACCTCAGAGAGGACTCTGAGATTTGGGGAAGTCAGAGATAGGTGTTACATGGCTCCATTGGCATATTAGCAAAGTTGGCATTTATGGAGTTGGAGGAGAAAGGATGGGTATCATGGAGACCAAGGAGGAAGATTTTACAGGGATTTGGGTTGTGGGGATGGGGGCTATCCACCCTGGTGGGAAGGAGATTACATCAATGTCATTTTCTCTAATTGCTTACACATGGAAGTAACACAAAGCAGACTGAATTCTAATTGGTTTTAACCCTCAATGGACAGCAACCCACAATGTCTTCATTCAGGTGGGTCTGTTCCCACCGACCCCAACACACACCCTAGGCGACATCACCACATCTTAGATCAGTAGCAGATGAAGAATGTGGAGTTAAAGAATAAGAGACATTTTAGAGGAGGCTGACAGGGTCACCAAGGGTGGTGGGGGAGAAGAAAAAGCAGGACTCTTAAGACGGGGAACCTAAGAAAATTTATGTCATCCTTGTAAACAGTGTAAGTAGTCTTATAGGAAAAGTAACATTAGAACCTCTAAGTGGCCACTGAACATTTATACGGAATGTTTTATGTAAATACATTTCCTAATCTATTGATTTCATTCTTTTCACCTGTTATTTCATCTGATAACTTTGCAAATGGTCTTTAATAGGTTTTCAAGTAAATAAACTGAAGTCAGGGGAAATTGCCAAGCGTCATTCTCACTTAAAACACTCCCAATGACATCAAAGCCCTTGGAAATATTTTTTCTGGTTTACAGGACTCTGCACATCAGAGTCTTCGCCTACCTTCCCTTCCCTACATGTTGCCAGCCACCCCCTTGCTTCACTGTAAATGGGATATTGACATTCTTTTCTGTCTAATAAAACATTCTCATTCCTTCCACCACCACCCCACTTCACCTGGAAGCGTTCCTGGTATAGGAATTCCCCTGAGAAAGAAGAAAATGGTGTGGTCCTGGACGAATGGACAGTTGGCCAACCTTCACCACTTACCTTCTTTTGTCTTGAATCCTTTTGCCTGTAGGAAGCCTTTTCTGGCTGCCTACATCCTGGCACTACTCAGTGCACACTATCCTGTGGCCCCTTCTGGGACCTTTCTCACACTCCTGAGCTCCTGCTGCCCCCTCTGCCATCCGCCACCCTGTCAGTACTTCTCCATCCAACCAGCATCTCTGCTGGAAACAACCCTGTCGAGATCCTCCTTTCTCAGCACAACATTGTCCACTGCTTTTCTCTCACACGAGTCAACTTATGACAATAGTCCAAAAGGCCAGAGCCAGCAAACTGTCTGCTTGGTCTCAACTCCCCTTTCCCAGTTCGGTGGCTTTGGTCTCCTTACTGCTCCCGGAAGCTTCCTAGCATGTTTTGCCTTTGGGTCCTTGCATGGATTGTCACTCAACTGTCCTATCCTCGGGTGTTCACGTGGCTCCTCCCTCCTAGCCAGTGGAGATGGCTCTTTAGATTTCAGTTTCTGCCATTGCCCCTGACATTGACCTTCTCTGTTGTATTCTTGCAGCTTTGCGTAACATTCTACTTATATTTCACCTCATTTATTTTTTTATTGACTGCATCCCTCCACTTAGAAAATAGTTCATTTTCAGAGAAAATGGTTCCTTTTTAGAGTTCATTTGAAATGCTACAAAACAGAAGAAAACCAGAAGTTCTCACTGAATGCACAAATACATGTACACATGATTAAATCGAGGTGTGAATAGTGTGGCGAGCAATGGACTGAGAGTTATGCATTTTTTTCTTTTAACTATCACATATTTATTTGCACATGATCACTAATAATCCTTAGTTTGGCATGCAAAATCTCTCCCCTCGACCCTCATTAACCTATGTCCAGATCTGGTCTTGCATCTCTTTCATTCAAAACCT
Source organism: Zapus hudsonius (assembly GCA_004024765.1). Classification (NCBI taxonomy): domain Eukaryota; kingdom Metazoa; phylum Chordata; class Mammalia; order Rodentia; family Dipodidae; genus Zapus; species Zapus hudsonius. The sequence goes on from PVHP010035933.1 coordinate 15,233, forward strand.
TTCTGTATTTTCTAGCTTAAAACCCAAACTGCTTTTTTTTTTTTTTAACTCAGACCCTGAGGACATTGGAGACATTGGAGAAATGACCCTCTAACTCTAGTTCTTATTTTCTCCAATTCCAAAGAAGGCATAGACAATATTGTTTAATACACCACAGTGGAGCTGGCCTCCATGACCATGAGGCCGCCACAAGGAATAACCAGAATTCAAAGCTGGAATTCAAAAACAAGAGGCATTAGCAAGGGAAAGAACTGAACTGTGCCAGCTACAAACTGAGGGAAATCTGTTCAAGAGACAGAAGAAGAATAGAAGAATGTGTAGAATGCAGAGAGGGCAGTGACTTTTCCAGGCTGACACAGCTCTTCACAATAGGGCGGGGATTGTGCCTCAGCCCTGGAATGAGTTGCCCTAAAAGCCTGGAAAATAGCACCAGGGGAGGGACATGCCAGAGGCCTGCATGGGTACAACTCGTGACCAGAGCATACAGCCCAGTCCAGTGGTGCTCAGAGTCCATGTGTTCTATAGTCATGGGAGGACAGGTGGCTTTAGAGAGGACAGATGAAAGCTCTAGACTGTCTCACTGGGGGAAAATATCACCACTCACTGCCATGCTATCTCCAGGGGGACTGATGAGTCTGCCACCATGTCAGAGAAGGGGAGGGTGCAAGCAGGGGTGTAGGGGTGGCAGAAATCAGTAAACTTAAAGGAGACTCTTGGAGTACTTTGTCTGCCACACCCTAAGCTCAAGGGAGCAGACTGGTTCTTCAACCTCCCCTGTCTAGCTGCTGTGAAGAGGAACCCAATGAGGTCAGCGTGTTGTTCTGGAATAACCAATGTGCAGTGGAACTGTGTTATCAAATAGATCTCCCCCACTGTGGTTCAGGAGGATTTTGCTGTTTTCACCTTGTTTGGGAACACAGTGATGGGAACTGTTGCAGGTATAATTGTTGTTCATGAATGTGTGTGTGTGTGTGTGTGTGTGTGTGTGTGTGTGTGTTTGCATATTGCTGTGTGTATCATCCTCCTCCTCAATCTTTACAGGGAAACCCTGGGAGCTTGGTTTCCACCTTCAGGAAGTAGTCATGAGTTGAAATAGTTGTATCCAACCAATAGGTATGAAACTCATGTTGATGTCAGACACATGGACATTTTCTGCTTAATCCCTGTCTTCCTCTGACACCTCTCTAGGTTTCCACAGAGCACATCCCCCAAAGGACTGCAGAGTAAACTTTACTACTTCCTTCATTGGTGCCCCTTGGATCTAAGAGATAGGAAGGTCCTGCTATATCCAGACTCATCATTAGCAAAATAGAGAGTTAAAGGTAGAGAATGTCTTTGAAGTCAACAAGTCATATTGCACCACATGCTTAATAAAATGAAAATCATAGCCACCTGGGACCGTCATCTGGGCAATTGTTCTAAAGAGGTGCTCAGAATCAATATAATAAATTAATATATCATCACGAGTACATTCTAGTCCCTCAAGATAAATAAAATCCTAGGGAATGCCCATGACCCTCTATGCCTGGCTTTTTCCCTTTACTCTTGATGGTGAGAGGCCCCATGGGATCTAGAGCAGAAACTGGAGTGATCAAAGCAACAGCAGCTGGGGAAGTCCAGAGGTGGAGGCTAGGGCAATGGCTATTTGCATAACAGGATGCAATTGCTTGGCAACTGGGCCACTTCCGGCTCAGGACAGTAGAATAGCGTGTTTAGCCTTTAAGCATCCCTTAGCAGTGTGTTCAAAGTTGCAGTGCATCTTGTCATTCTTAGAACTCATCTACGGTCACAGACCTTTATGCCCCAGCCGATGCCAGTTTCTTTTCAGAAGGGCAAGAGGAACAGGCTTTCTGCCTGAAAATGTCACATTAAAGAAAGCTGCTCAGGTCTACACAGGCAGCGACACCTGAGGTGTCCAGATGCTGTCTCGGGTAATTGGTTTGACATCATGGAGACACCTTAGAGGATTTGAGTGTCTTCTGTGATCCTGTCCCTTGTCATCTGATAGTGAGAGCTGAGTGAGTAATTTTTTGAAAAGTGAAGGAAACTCCTTAAGACAGAGGCTTTCTCCTTTGTGTGTGTGTGTGTGTATATATATATATATATATATATATATATATATATATATATATATATATATTTAACAGACGTGAAACCAAGGCTCAGAGAGTTGAAGCATCTCGATGCTAAGGTGTTCAAATGATCAATCCATTCATTCCACCTTTGAGCCCAACACTTTAGATTCTCTGTGGAGGTGGAAAACATGAGAGGAGAGCCAAGGGAGGCAGCGGTCAAGTCCCCTGCCTGCTCCCGCCTGGCAGAGAGAGAGGCTCCATCTCTTTAAGCTCTGTGAGAGGCGAGCAGATACAGCCTCATTACCAAAGGCGAAATCTCATTGTGTTCCACCTCTGATCACTGAGAAGGAGCCGAGGGAAGTCTGTTCCTCCCCAGTAGGATAATCTAAAAACTGTTACTGTATGCAGGTTGCTTGGCAGGCTATGGTGTAAGGACAGCTTTTTTCCAGTCCCTCACACTTCTCCAAGGCAAGTGGTTACTGAGAGGAGGTCACTGCTGAACATTCACCCTCCCAACTCCCAATGCCCCACTAGAGCCTGGGGGCCCTTCGCCAGACAGGTGAATCTGCAGGTGAGCCTTGCTTACACAAGGTGAGTGCTGCTAATTGGGTTGATATAATTAAGTGTCCTGGTTGTTCATCCGGGAAACCAGCCACGTCTCAGCTTGAGCAGCCTAGCTGGGCCAGCCTGAAGCAATGAGTGTAAACCTATTGGTGCTCCAAAGGCAAACACCTTTAGAGGCATCTTCAAAGCGAAGAGCAGGGCTACAGTTGGGAAGGGGCCATTCCTCCCTACCCCAAAAGGGCTTGGCCTCCTAGGCCAAGGGGAAAGGATATTGATGCCATTTTTTTCTTAAGATGATCTCTTTTCTAAGTAATTGTCCCTGTTTGAGACAGTGAAGATAAGTGAGGTGT
>PVHP010035934.1:0-18208 GCA_004024765.1 Zapus hudsonius
TCACAATCTTGAATTCCCACCTCAGGCAAAAGATAAGACCCTACTGCTGAGAATTCCACAGACTGCTATCACACAACACTGAGAGACCCTGCTGAATCTGGAAATGAATCCAGGTCCCAGAAGGCTAGCCTGTGTAATGCCAGAAGGTGTTGTAAGGAGCTGCCAGGGGAACCAGACCAACGATATTCCGAGAAAGTAAGGGACATCCTCAAGCTACACCTACCAATGGCCTGAGAATGCAGAACACACTGTTATATGACACAGATAAGCAAGTCAAGAAGCACCCATCTGTGCAATAGTGGCGCCCAACCTAGGTGGGTAACCAACAGCTGGCTAATTGGCTATGACATCTGCTCAGTGGGAGGGAACCACTAACTGGTACAGGAACCCAAGGCAACCTTGAAAAGGGACCAAGAACCCCATCTACTTGGGGAAGTCCTCACTAACCGTAGGTCCTCAGAAAGGCTCGACCCTCCAAATGTTCACAAAACTAGCAATATTCGTCTCCATTAACCAATAATAACCTCACTTTCCGCTGGAAACTCTGTGTTTTTCAGAAATCATGGAGAACTGTGGACAACCGAACTCCACCAAATGGACCTGATTTGAGGCGGGGGACACCCAAGCAGGAGACGATCCACCTCAAACTCACCATTTGGAGCACCTAAGGCAACCTCTAAAGTGGGATGACAAGCAAAAGAGCTACTCCCACAACAAGGCAGAGATTCTATGAAGGATAAGGGAGAGAGGCACCATCGGTTCCCAAAATTGTCCAAAACACAAATTCAGAGACTCTTAAGAACCTAATAATTATGCAAACTTTAAACTCACCCAGCACGACTCAGAGAAATTTATGGAAGAGGTGGCAGAAAGAATGTAATAGCCATAGGTGGGCAGAATAACTATTGCATAAAAGGGAATGTCATCCTGGTTTCAATGGTTTTCTCTAATAACTTATGATGCTGAGCTACTGAGCATATTGTTTTGTGTATATATACATATATATAAATATATATATAATGTCATTCCAATATAAAACGTTAAAAAATCAAATAAATAGACACTAAAAGAACAATATATGAAATCAATAAATGAGTGGATTCTTTGAGAAAGAAAACAGGATTCATAAAGCCTTAGACAAACTAACAAAAAGAAGAGAGAATATCTAAATTAACAAAATCAGAGACAAAATAGAGCTGATTCAACAGACCCCAGTAAATTCCAGAATATCATTAGAGAACACTTTGAAAACTTATATTCCCAAAAGCTGAAAAACATGGAAGAAATTGACAAATTTTTAAATACAATCTCACCAACTTTAGCCTTGAAGATATTGAAAACTTGAACAGATTCATTATTAGGAATGAGACTGAAGGTATAATTAAGTATAGAATATCCTCATACTCTCGTAAGTAGTAAATTAATTTCTTCTGAATCATAACAAGTGCATGACTATTTTTCATTCGCTTGAGTCTCCTCTGATATGGATTGATTTCTCAGTCTTCTCTCTCCTTTTTTATAAAATTTTTAAAAAGATAAACATGTAACTTTATAGAATGTCTCTTGAGTTAATCTTATCTAATAATTCCTTATAGTTAAACTCAAATTGTGAATCAAATAGAACAATAGACTGGTGTGGTCTTTTTTAATATGACATACAAGAAAACATATGATTGTAATTTATCCCTTTTGCTGTTAGTATTAACTTTAATCACGTGGATGATAGGCTATTTTCCATGATTCTCAAGTATAGAGATATTGTTCTTTATAATTTATAGGTATATTCTTAGAAGATAGTGTAAGGTTCCTAAGTAAACATCATGGCTGTCAACATACTTTAAAAAATAAGTGCATATTCGTTGTTCAAAACTGAAGGGTTTCATAATGGCATTTTTGTTAAAGCACATCATTTACTTTATCTGAATTCATTCCCCATTTCACCCTCTCCTGTAACTTCTTCCTTCCCCACTGGTCCCCTTCTTCCTCCCAAATATACACCAATGTCATGTAATATATATCAAATATATTTATATTTTATAACTGTATTTATACATATGTGAGAAAACATAAAACATTTGTCTTTCTAGTTGTCATTCACTTTGCTTAAACTAATCTCATCATACTTTTAACCAAGGCTTTTGGCATTGGCCACTGACTATTCTTCCCTTAATTGTGTATATTATGGTGTTATCCAAATGTTCACATTATGATTTCACTGATTTTTACCTTTGTAAGGTAGGATCATTATATACAGCCTTTCTTTCTCTATTTGCATATTGATTCATTGTTTATTTGCTAATTCATTCACTCATATACTATTAGATATGAATGTAGACTGAAAAATTTTTTTGAAAATTCTTTTAATCTATGCCTAGTACTGTTACTATTATTATCTCTTTTATGTACAAGTTTCCTAGATATTGACATTGTTGTTTAACACGTCCTATAATTTTTAGTCATTATTTTATTTTTAGACTGCTCATCTTCAATTACCCTGCTCTGTCTTAGAACAATCATATTCTCCAAATGATTCTTGCTTCTTTATATTAAGGAATGGTATATTAAGGAATCAGCAACAATACCTGATGCTTAGGTATTCAAACTGTTACTGATAGCAGTATGTATGTGATAATCTAAAAATACTCTGGGATATACATATATTCATATATGTGTATCTGTTCTCTCTGTGTGTATTAACACAGGCAATACACTGACTCCTCAGGCTATAGTGGCAAAATATTTACTTATTATTCAAATTGCATGTACTTAGTTGACAAATCTTAAAATATATGAAATGGGTTTCAAAAATTTAATACATAATACTGTGAAAAACTTAATCACAACATTTTATAGCTGTTTAACATAAAGAAAAAACATTCAAATATTCAACTCACAATATTGTGTTCAAAATTATTTACATACATTCGCCTACATAAAAGGTAATAGTATCCATAGAAAATTCAACTGAAAATGTATTCAAATTTTCCATCCATATTGTTTATTTTTAATATATAAAACATAAACAAATCATCAATAAATCTTGGATGATCATTGTATTTTCCTCAGACGTTGGGAATTTTAAAGATGGAACTTGTATAATGTCCTAAGTTCTTCTTGGGTGTAATTTATTCTTTGTCTTTAAAGGAAACCAAGTTTTTTTTTTCCATTTACTTGTCACAATAGATGATGTGTGCTTAATATATTGGACATGAAGCACCCACTATAAGAGAATATCATTGTCTGTTGATAGGCTGAGGATTGGAAATCCATCATTTAACTATTCTCTCAGTTTTATCATGCTTATTTTTTAGAATTATGCCTGTAGTTATCCATTTTCAATAAGCTTAGTATCCAAGATAGGAAAAATTCATATTAGGGTAATAAAATGTCATTATTTAAAGTTACTATTTATTCCTCATGACAATTACTTGGACTTAGTCTATAATACATCTTCATATACTGATTACATACTTTTAATTTACATTTTTCCCCAAGGTTGAATATTTTTAAATGTTGAGATGCCTAATTTAAGTTAATGATGTTTCAGAGAACATGTGAAAAATAACTAAAAGGAGATTGCCCAAACTCACTCCCTAAACCAGTGTTTTCCTACCATAGCATGACCTGGCACTCGCACTTCAGGCTTCTTAGGAAAAATCAAACATGACAAATAGATCCATCTAGAAATGATTTGAATGAGGTTAAATTATGGCTATTATGTATCTGAATTATTTTACTTAGTGTGGCTCTACAGAATGTGAAATACACCACATATGAAATATGAAAGTAACATGTTGATGAGATGCTTAGCTGTTGAATAGAAACCCTTTGACTAGAAGCTGTATACTCAAAATACTGTTTAAAAACATCTGTTATGATCACTTAACCTGTCACACATGATAGTCATTTTGACTGTACTCTAGAAATTACAGAGTAGTCAATAAATTACAAAATAGTCATTCTCATTCTTCAAACTTTTATTTATGAATCCATTTTATTATGATGCCAAAATGTTTCAGGAAGAGTTTCATATCTCTGATGACCTCAATTATTTTCAATAAATATTTATTAAATGCTTATTATAAATTAAATATTGAAAAGACTTTAAGGAAACCAGTTTGAGTCACAGGTTTTCCAATATGAAAATAAATCATGCATAAGATACTTTTTTGCAGAAGTGAAGAAAACTAAAGTAGTATTGACTTCTATCAATATAACAGATTAAATTACCTGATACTCCTCCGGGCCACACACATGGAGTCATCATGTGGAATGGAATAAAGATCTTTTTGACTACAAAGTCGAAAAGGAAGAGAAACCAAATATTATTTTAGTAATTGCTATAGACTAGATAGAGGAACAGACTACATTAATAGGTGTTTGCTTTGTTTCCAAAGAGCAATATGTATAAAACTTATAAGGAAAGCTGTTCTATACCCCTATATGAAATGAGGAGATTGAATAGAATCACATACAGAAACTAATATATCAATGGACCACATCCTTTCAGAAAACTGTAGGAATATAGAAAATCCCACCCCCTTACCTAGGAAACCAATAAATTATTTGGGATAGGGTTGGTTTATAAAGATTAAGGAAAAAGGACATCTATTTGACCTGAGCTCCCAGTGAATATTGTCCTGTAAGATTTTACCTGTAGCTAAGTATCTTCCATGCATTGAGTGTCTGAATTTGCTCTACTTCACTTCTCCAGAAGCTACATTATAAAGCTTAGTGTTGTAAATACCAAAAGAAGGAAATGAGACTTTTGGCCTAGTACCAGTCATTGTGAGAGAAGTCTGAGAAGCCATGTCTTCAAACTAAGCTGCGTATTACGCCATAGTAACAGATGTTGATTTAAAGAAATTAATCCCAAAACTAGGGAGGCAGAGATAGGAGGATCACTATGAGTTTGAGACCAACCTGAGACTACATAGTAATTTCCAGATCAGCCTAGGCTAGTATGAGACCCTACCTCAAAAAACAAAAACAAAAAAATATATTTTTATAAAAGTAAAAACGTGAATTTACTACATGTCATGGGTGCAAGTGATCAACTTGACCTAAAAAGAAATAGACAACACATCATTCAAGGTATCAGAGGAAATCAATGTCACAATGGATTTTGAATATCTCAAGGTGAGTATTTGTTCACCAAGAGATGGATGATGAGAGATATTTTTGAAAAGGGAATAGGGAGAAAATATTTCAACATGTTTTCTGGAGAAGTGTAGTCAAGCTTTTAGAACAAATGAAAGAAGTTAATGACTTAGACTAAGAAGATATGCATGGCTTAAAGTTGCAATAATGAAATTTTGGTAATAAAAATTTATATTCTGTAGCATTAGAAACTCAACTGAGGGACTGGAGAGGTGGCTCAGCAGTTAAAGGTGCTTATTTTCAAAGCCTGACAACCTGGATTAGATTTCCTACTTCTTTAGAACCCAAGTAAAGCCAGATATACAAAGTGTCACATATGTCTGAGTACTATTTGCAGTGGCAAGAGGCCCTGGTATCTCTCTCTCTCTCTCTCTCTCTCTCTCTCTCTCTCTCTCTCTCTCTCTCTCTCTCTCTCTCTCATAAATAAATTGAAAAAAATTAACTTAATTGATAGGTTAAACTTAATATAGGAAAAAATAATTTTAAGAAAGATTGTGAGAGCCGTGGTGAGGGAGACTATCCAGAGGTACGGCCAGGAGAACTTGGCTATCCATGGTCCCCTGTCACAAGGACTGATCCAGACGACCCATGGAGGAGGTTATCCAGCGGAGTGGGGAGGGGAATCGGGGATAGCAACTCACTGTTTGCCCACTAAATGTTGTAACTCATTATGGACAATAAAAAAAAAAGATATAATGATCTGAAGAGACTCCATAAGGAAGAAAAGAACAGGTCAGTGCTGCATTCTCATGCTTTACTCAGAACTATAATCTCAAGGGTTATCAATGAGAAAGAAGGAGAACTGAATCCATGAAGGGAAAATAAATTCAATGAGGAACATCAAAGGGCTGGGAATATAGCTGTGTAAGTAGAGTCCCTGCCTAGCATTCATGGGGCCTTGGGTTCACCAGCATTGCATACACCTGAACTTGGTGGCACTTGTCTATAATCCCAGCACTATGGAGATGGAGGCAGAAGGACCAGAAGGTTAAAGTCTGTCTCAGCTACACAGTGAGTCCATCCTGAGCTACAGGTTACTCAGTCTACAAAACAAACAAAAATTCAGTATGTAAAGAGGTTACCTATATATACAGAGCATACCTGAATTCTAGGGAATAAAAGCATCTCTGGAAAGACAGGAGGAAACCTGTGAGCACAGGACAACCTTCTCAGGCAGTGAAAAAGAGCTTTTGCATGCTCCCGCTTGTTCACCAAAATTGACTCCATGATGCATTAATATTGCCAGTGTTTCTTATGAATGCAATGAAGAAGTATGAGGAACTATGTCCCAGGCCCCAGGCCCAAAGGAGAGAGTTTTTCACTTAGAGTACACTAGAGAATGAAGTCCAGCTTTGAGCAAATGTTGTTAGGGGATTAGTCACCAGACCTCAGGCCTAATCAAGATGTCACTGATGGTATAATGCTATATAAGATGTGAACTTGAAACAGCATATAGAAAATTATATTTTTAAATTATTTGTTCATTTCTGTGGGGAAATTATATTTCTAAATTATTCATTTTTATGGGGAAAGGGCAGAGTCTCTGCAATTGCAAATGAAGGCCAAATGCACATGCCACTCTTTGCCTGGGTGCTGAGAAATCAAACACAGACAAACAGGCTTTGCAAGCAAATGACTTTAACCACTGAACAATCACACCCCAGACCCAGAAAATTCTTAAATTGTGTTTATCTAGTGAAATATAAAAACCAAAACTTGACTTTAAAATAAGAGGAAAAGGAAATTGTGACAAATTCAATAATTATTTAGAGATAACACAATATTAAAAGATACATATAGATGATTCTGAATATATAGATTAAAATTAGGTATAATTTAGGGATTATATTTTTTTTATTTTACTCATTTTCAAGCAGAGAGATACAGAGAGAGAAAGAGTAGGGATTATATTCTTATATACTCTTAGGGATTTTCAATCGGAAGTTGCAAAAATACAGCCAAATTAAGCAGAAAATGTATGATGAACACAAATATGTTCTTGTACAAAACATAGAATAGAGCAAATATACAAATAAAATGCATCAAAATATGGTTAAATAGGTACAATAGACAACCATCTATTAAGAATAATTAACAAAACTGAATAGCATAAACATTAGAAATATAAAATTATGATAAATATGGATTTTTTGAAATTTCAATGATAAACACATTTTTGAGTTTTAAAATATACTAATATGCTATAAATATCACCAATAAATTTTTTTGTGTAAAACAGACATATTCCCAATAAAGCTACTCACTCTATGATAGTTACTAACATTATTTCTCTTTATCATTTAATATTAATATTGATTAAATGCAGGGATTATTAAGTGAAAAAATATAAAAGTTTTTGTGAACAGAATGATATCCCTGATATTCATAGATTATTCTATCACTTTGAGGAAAAGAAATTCATATATAAAATATCAATGTAAAACTCAATAATATTCCTAAATACCATAACAAGTTTTTGGAAATATTATTTTAAATGGAGCAATCAAAATATCAATAATCATATCAGGAATGGAAGAATAATTATCCTAAAGTTTAAAGTGAAAAAGACTATGAAAAACTACATATGTTAACTCTAATCAGACAGTAAGTCACTATCTAAAAAAATTAATTCATCCTAATTCAGTTTTTAGATTAGTGTACTTACTCATCCTAAAAATATAATGAATTAGAAGATTTTTTAATTTGAAAATCTTTCTCAACACCCATATATAACGTATTTAGAAACATAATTCATTTTTGTAAATCCATTAAAAAATCATGACAGTCTTTGTTTAACACAAAATGCTGGTCACAAAATTCAATTGGAAATCCACAGGCCATGACTAGTTAAGATAAATACAAAAGGGTGAATTAAATTATATAACTCCATATTGTTATCAATGTAAAGAAAGACAAGTAGACCAAAGTCCAGAAACTTAATTAGACATGTGTGGAAATGAGATAAAGGGCTGAGAAGACATTCAGACAGGCAAAGCAGGAACAATGTCATCAGTGAAGTCCGTGACATAACCTCAGCATCATAGAGAAATAAAATTGGATCTGTTCTTCACTACAACATCCAAAATGGAAACTAAATTAGGAGCAAGCAGTAGAAAGCTAAACATCAATTCATTTAGAAATAAATGGAGCTACAATTGCTAAGACTTCATCCTAAGTATATCTTGTGTGATGCACAAAATACTGAACATGAAGAAAGTATAATGATATTCAGATCCAATAAAATTAAAAGCTCCTCATGAAAAAAACATCATAAATTAAAAATACAAGCCACAACATGGGATTTTTAAAATTATAATTGAGCAGACATTAATCATTCCTACAAATTAAATGAAAACACAACCAAACTCTCTCAAATGGAAATAAAGTATTCAAGGGAAGGGAAAACTTCCCACACTCATCTCCACATATATTGACTTGGCATATCCAATAGATGGAAGAAATGCTTTCTATCCCTCCCCAAATCTGCACCTCTCCTATCACTAAGGACCTACCATCACTGCCATTTTTATCCTCCCCATTATTCACGTTATCGGGCCAAGGGCCACTCGGTCTCTTCCATTTTGCACGTTGAACCCCTGGCCTATCAATGCATACTGTCCAGCCTACACTCAGAGTGTCACCCACCATAACCCTCCCATCACTTTCTGAGGCCACCTGTTCCTGGAGTCAGCATCCAGTCTCCATCTTTACTGCCCTCTCTTTCTTCACTTTGGCCCTGGGGTATTTTCTAAGCATGAGCCACATGGTCTGTCCTAGAGGATACAAGTCAGAGATGATTGCTCTTCCTTTCAGACCTCACAGTTGGTTTCTTATCTTCTCCAGAGTAAGCACCAGCATTTTCTCATTGCTCTTCTTGTGTGTGATACCCCATTGCTCTTTCCTGACACCCTAACTGGCTTGACTCCAGGTGAGACACCCTGGATCTGCCTTAGCACTTCCTAAAGCATGTTAATTACAATTCTGCACAGGGTCTTTGCCCTTAGCCTGAATTTTTTCTATTTCAGATACTTGTAAATTAATTCCTCCTAGTGTATGGTCAGATATTTCCTTTAATACTATATTTTTTCTAATTCCTTTCTTATGGTTTGAATATGAAATGTCCACATAGACCCATATACTAGGGGCTTGGTTGCCAGCTGATGGGCTTGTGAGGAGTGATTGTGACCTGATCCATGGATTAAATCCATGATAGATTCCTGATGTGATGCAGTATTGTGAAGTGGCAAAAGATGGAATGTGGAACCCGGTTGGAGGTCTCTTTCTATACTTCCTTTCTTTCCTCCTTCCTGTCTGCCATGATCTGAACTGCTCAGCTCTACCGTGCCTTCCCCTGTCATGATGGACTGACACCTCTAAAACCGTGAACCAACAGAAACAATCTTTAAGGAATCTCTGGTGTTTTGGTCATAGCTATGTAAAAGTTAATTAAGTAACTAAGAGATTATTAACTATCATGTAGGTTTACCAGTGTTTAATGTCATATGCCTATGATTTACTTGATAATATGTAAGTTGTTATTTATATGTTTTCTTTTAATATTATTTCCTGATTTGTACAGAGATGTGTTCCCAGTACTCAGAATAATACCTGGCCCTGGGAGAGACAGACTTGAATAAAGACCCCTATATCTGAATTAAGAAATAACCATGTGGAGAATATAAAATAAACCCCATGAAAATAACATCCAAAGGTGACCAGCTCCAAATAAAAATAATAAGATTCTTAAGCAAAAAAAGAATTTGAGAAGTTGAGGGAGGAAAATCAACACAAACTATCCTCCGAATGAAGCTAAAAGAAATGAATTATTTATTGAAGCAACTAGTTATCAAGCAAAATGATGTTTAAGCTTCTCAAATAGTATCATGCAACCTACAATTTTAAAACACAAAGTTTTCAGGAAGAAAAACCTGGAGCCTACAGAAACAAACAAACAAACAAAAAAAAAATGATCTACTAGATATGAGGAACCCAGGTGGTACCAAGTTGCTCAAGAATTCACAAATTCTCCCTCCGAAAAGGAAATAGAGGAGAATCTAACACTCTGAATAACCATACATTTGTCTGTAGAATATAGAAGTAAAAAAAGCATTTTCAGAAATTCACATTATGCTAGCAAGAGTTAATGAAGCAGGCCTCATAGGGATATTCCAAGAAGACTTGCTGGAGACACTATCCTCTGGAATGCCCGTGGGACTGGGCTCATGGAATGCAAGCTGCTTTGTATTAATCAGGCATTTGTGTGCCTAGGTTACCAAATCTGCCAAACCTCCCATGTAGGTGGAGCAAACAAGGTAATTCATGTTGAATCTTGCTTTCCTTTCAGTGTCTGGAACTGTGGAAGTAATGGCTCATCACTCAGATAGACGCATGACCTGCCTCCCCTCAATTCCTGGACTTAAGTTTAACTAGTTTTTCTGAAATAGAAATAGAAGCAGTGGACACACCCTTAATGCCCTGCCTGTAAGGAAGAACTTTGAAAGATTCTCCAGGTCCCCTCCAGATCTACCAGATGCCTCCTTTTCCTTCCCACAGTGTATTGGCTGGCTGAGAGGCAATGGAGATGTGAGAACAAGGCTTTCATGCCTTCAAAGTGCTTTTAGCAATTACCAGACACCTGAGGAGGTATTGGCTTCCTGCCCCTCCCATGACAGATGGTCTCAAAACTTAAGAGCAATACACTCTTTCAGAAATTTCCTAATACATTCTTTCCACTTGATCAGGGAATTCTGTCAACAAAGTAGAAAGACCACGATAGAGGGAACAGAAAAACAAAATGCCCACCATGATGGCTCAAGTAAGAATACAAATTACAAATTGGGACTTGCATAAAATAAGCTCTAGTAAGCGTGACAAAGTGTCTGTGATATAGAGGGATTCCTAAATGCAGGTGAGCTCACAGAGTTAATAATGGCGTTATTTTTAAATTATACATCTGGGGCTGGAGAGATGGCTTAGCAGTTAAGGCACTTGCCTCTAGTGCCCAAGGCCCCTGGTTCAATTCCCCAGTACCCACATACGCCAGACCCACAAGGTGGTGGCTCTGGTGCACCCCCCTCTCTGTCTCTCTCTCTCTGTATCTCTCTGCTTGAAAATGAATAAATGAAATATTTTTTAAAATTATACACCTGACCTAAACTTCTAACATCAAGAAAGCATTGATTTATATGAAAACAAATTCAGGATTCAAAATACATAATATTTATATATCCTTAATGATCTTGTTCTGAATATTAATCATAATTATAATGAAGAGAAGAAAAATAGTTACATATGTGTATTAAAAGTGTAGGTGGATATATAAAAACATACGCAATACTTTCGAAAGCTTGATTCTCCTATTCACTTGGGTCTGGCTAGATAATATTCAATAAAACTTAAGAGGAAATGTAAGAAATGTGAAAGATGGAGGTAAATACTAGAAATAAGAACTAATATATGCTTAACTCTGTGTCCTGGAAATTATGCTTATAAGTAAGTAAAATGTGGCGGCAACTATTTTATTAGAAGTTTTGCAAAATTGTATCATAAGATCTTGCAAAATGATAAACTTTTTATAACAAATGATAAAAAAAATGGCTCAGAGCATAGGTATTCAGGAAAAATTTTGACTGAAAATTTCTTCTGAAGAGTTCAAAATCATTGGCTTGCTCAACAGTAAATAATTTGTTGGTGCAAATTTAAACATTCAAATTAAAACTCTTAAATATACCCATACTCAGTTTTACCTAATTTTTCTGGTATCATCACATACTGGTAAATTTTCATCTCTACTCTGGAACTCTGTACTTCTAATTCTTTTCATCCTCTTCCTCCTCTTTCCTGACTCTGAACCCTGATTCCACAATAGGAGTTTTTTTTCTTTATTCCTTTTCAAGCAGAGAGAGAGAGAGAGAGAGAGAGAGAGAGAGAGAGAGAGAGAGAGAGAGAGAGAGAGAGAGAACAACACAGGGCCACCACCTTGTGTGTCTGTCTGGCTTATGTGGGTACTAGGGAACTGAAGGGAATTGAAGCCAGAGCCTTAGGCACTGGAGGCAAGTTCCTTAACCACTGAGCCATCTCTCCAGCCCACGATAGGAAGTTTTAAAAAGTGATAGCACCTAATTAATTTAAAGTCAAGTCACTCTTTCTCTTCTCTGACAATACAACTAGACAGTTAAGCACAGACTTCATTAAATAAAATATGATTAAACAGATGAAGAATCCAAAGTAAAGAATATTGACTTTTTTATACACAATATTCTAGTGTGTATAGAATTGCATTTCAGAAAAATTAAGTAGACAGAATATGGTGGAAGTTTTGATGGGGCCTGACTCCTGTCAAGAGTCATTGAAAAATAAAGAAGTGGAGCAGGGTAATCACATTGAGGATGCAAAAAGAATAAAGATCTGAGAGGTTCTAGAAATATGACTCTCAAGAAGTCATGCTTAATTCAGATTTTTGTTACTATAAACCTCTCTGTTATTTATTCTTATTTTAGCATGCAAAGTAGCAGGTTTCCTTACCTCACCTTCATACACACTTGGTTTTGATCGTCCCTCCTCTCCCCAACCACCCTTCCAACTCCAGTATTCCTCTTTTCTCTTTCATGACACATAGGCTCTCTCTTATCCTTGCTTCTTGATAGAATTTCCATAAAAAATGAAGAAAAACTTCCACTCGAGGTGTTTTGTAGTTTAATAAATACTGTCATTAGTATTTGATTAAGCCTTTGCATTTTTAATAGAAGTAATATAAATAGAGTACTGTATTAATCCATTTTTCATTACTACAATGAATAGTGGAGGATGGGCAACTCATAAAAGATTTATGTAGCTCACAGGTCTAGAGGCTAAAAGTCCAAACAGCATAACTCAGGCTCTGGTGGGAGCCCTTCTGGCTAAACCATAACCTAGTCAATGGTCAGGCCCCCATGGCAGGAGTGTGTGTGAGAAGAACACTGGCCAAAGAAAGGCAAGGTGAATGGAAGATTACCAGAACTTTCTCTTTAATGACAAACTTCTTGCAAGAACCAGCTCAGATTTCCACAATTCCTTCTTAAGGACCTAAAAACTGAGGTCCTCAGACAAGCCCTTTTGAAGGATCCAACCACATTACCTACACTGCACACTGGTGACCAACTTTCTAGCATCTGAACCCTGAGAGGGTAAACACAGTAAACACTAATGCTTAATGGGAAAACTTTTGTTATAAATACAGCATTGAAAATTTCAGTGAAAGCCAATGAAACACTATGTCTATTTTATACTGTATAGGTAATCCATTCTTTGCCCCTCACATCCAAAAGCAATTGCTGAGTTTCCAATTTTCCTCTACTGAATACAGTCTAGGCAGCAGAAAGATAGCGCTGAATTGGGTAACGAGACAGGGGTCAAAATCTTTGCTGTATCTTTGGCTACCTGCACCATTAGAAGACTAGAAGAAATTCAGTCAAGCTAATTGAGAGTTTATTTCCAAAAGGGCATATCTTATTTCTGCATTCCAGAGTTTTGAAAGGACTAAGTGTGAACAAGGGAGAAAATCCAAGGTGGAAACGTGCCTTTTCCTTACTGCCTGGATTCTTTTGATCAAAGAAGACACATCTAATTAAATTTTGCATTTCTACTAAATTATTAAATGTAAAATTCACAAGGTCAAAGTTTTAGGTTTGATTAGAAAATAATTATCTGAATCTGACAAGGGGATGGTAGTTCTAACATATATGTATAGTATAAATAGCACACACATCTACAGCCT
Source organism: Zapus hudsonius (assembly GCA_004024765.1). Classification (NCBI taxonomy): domain Eukaryota; kingdom Metazoa; phylum Chordata; class Mammalia; order Rodentia; family Dipodidae; genus Zapus; species Zapus hudsonius. Next base: position 13,916 of record PVHP010035934.1, read on the forward strand.
ATACTTACATTTGTTTAGTCTTCAAATAGCATGCAGAATTCAAGAACAAATGACCAAGTTCAAGTTAATTTCATCTTCATTATGTCTTTTCTAAGGATATTCAATAGAAAATTATTCTTTTATCTCTAAATAATTCCTAGTCTAATCATCATTAAAAGATTCCCCCCCCCCCCGGGTCATACCCACCACTTCGAGGTCCTAATTTGCTCTGTTTGGTCGGAAGTATTTTTTACTGAAAGTAAAACTTGATGGATGGTTACTCTCAAGTCCACTATCCTGGCTCTCAGCATTCACGTGGCCTCCTGAGCAAATGCTAAGTTTACTCCTAATAGCTTGCCTCTTCTCCACCCAGGAGGCCACACTTTCATCTGTAAACTTGAGCATCTCATTAAGTGCTCCTTCTTCCAGAGCTTTTATATTAAAAGACTGTTAAATAAGTCTACAGAGCCCTAGTACTGATCCCTAGAGAATGCCGTCGCTAATAATTCACCACAAGTTAGAAAAGCCAAAAATTTTGCCCTAAACTTTTTTTTCTTTTAAAAGCTGAGTTCAGCTAAATAACCTAATGTTTTTCCCTTGTTCATATTAACTGCGCTTTTAAAAATAGACATCCAGGGTGGAAAAGATGGCTCAGAGGTTAAGGAGACGGTCTGCAAAGCCCAACAACCTGAGTTTGATTCCCCAGTACAAATTTAAAGCCAGATCCAGAAAGTGACACATGCATTTGGAATTAGTTTGCAGTGGCTGGAGGCCCTAGTGGGCCCATTTGCATTCATATTCTCTCTCTCTCTCTCTCTCTCTCTCTCTCTCTCTCTCTCTCTCTCTCTCTCTCTCTCTCTCTCTCTCCTCTCTCTCTCTCCCTCCTCCCTCTCTCTCTCTCCTAAACAACTAAATAAAATATATTTTAATTTCTAATTTTATTTTCATTTCATTTGATAGAAATTTTTAAAAATCTGTCACTTTTTTTTCTTTTTTTGTATTTATTGTCAATAATTAGATACTTTCTATGAGCAAATCTTATGATAGCACCCCCATTTCCCTCCTCCCTGTCCCCACAACCCCTTGGGGGTCCTTCTACGTGGACTTACTGGACCAATCCATGGGATATAGGGTTATGGACTGTAATAAAAAAAGCCAGTTTTTCTCTCCCCCACCATGGGTCTTACAATCTTTCTGCCACCTCTTCTACTCAGATCCCCAAGTCATGGTGCGTGAGTTTTAGGTCTGCTTTACTGTTGAGATCTTAAGAGTCTCTGGATTTCTGCTTTGGATTGTATTGGGTATCCTCAGTGTCTGTTTCCATTAAACTATACATCCATATTTAACATCTTCAGATGTCAGAAGCCACACTCCAGAGGAACAATTGTCAATACAAGGAGAATATACGCTGCATGTTTGGCCCAAGGAATGTGTGCATGGAATTACAGTAATCATATGAGCTGCACTAGGCCACATGTCCATCGACAAGATAAAATGCACAATACCTACTGCTAGCATTTGAATTTCTAAGCATAATGGCTTCTCCTTTGAGATGGCTCGGTTGATAAAGGACTTCCCTTGTAAACATGGTAACCAGAGTTTGATCCCAAGATCCCATGTAAAAATGCCTTGCAAAGTTGGGGATATGGTCACAGAAAGATCTCTGAGGCTGGCAAATTCCGGGTCAATGAGAGACCCTGTATCAAAGGAGATAAGAACATTTTTTAGGTTGACACCTGTTTATCTTCTGGCTTGCACACACTTGCACACCTGTGCCCATGCACCCCCACACACATGAGCACCCAGACAATAACACCCTACCACATGCACACACTCACATAAAAAAGCTATTATAAAAGACAGTTCACACACTGTTCAGCTCTCTCTCAGGAAAGGGCAGTTTTTTCTTTCTCTGTCAATAACACAGTCCTTACCAGACAATTGAATCCATGTCTTTTATAGTCTTAGACTCCAAAACTGGGAGAAATAGATTTCTGTTATCTGTAAATTACTAACTCATGTATTTTGTGATGTCAATGCCTATGGACTGACTAAGGCACCAACATCAAAGAAATTGTGAAGATGTAGCTACATATACCTTGTCCATGATGCTCAACAATTATGTAGTAATTAATGGGTAAATTAAATAATAGTGTGTATTAGACATGAATAAAGAATTACCGTGGACATCTAGATATAAAGAGAAACTTAAGGAAGTGGCGTGATGAGCAAAAGAGCTACCTCCACAGCAAGGCAGAGATCATGGAGATGGACACCAAGCATGCCCAGAATAGTGCAAAACAGAAGTCCAGAGACTCTTAAGATCTCTACAATAAAGCAGACTTAAAACTCATCCACCATGACTCAGGGAAATTTGCAGAAGAGGTGGCAGAAAGATTATAAGAGCCATGGTGGGGGAGAATACTAATTCATAAAGGGGTGTGTCATCCTGGCTTTAAAGGGTTTTCTCTAATAACATATGATACTGAACATCTTGATACACACACACACACACATATATATATATATATATATATATATATATGTATATATATATATAAATATTTTTAATTAAGTATGTTTTATTGCTTGTTAATCTACATAAGCAAACAACTAATGCCATTTTTCTTAAATACATTCTTGCAGGAAAGAAAATAGATCAATAACACGTTAGAAAATAAACTTATGTTAGCATTTTTCTTAGCAGAGTCTGTTTCGGCTAAGGTACCAACCCAGAGTCCTAGGAGCACTAGTTGAATGATTTGAATGTCAGTGTTCACTTTCACATGCATTTGTTACTATGGAAACAAGATCATCATTGGAAAAGGAAAGGTTTAATGGTACCTACAAGTGCACTGCACATTGCAAATGTGCATAATGTCCCCAAGTACCTTACATATGTCCAAAGTAGCATAAAGATGTCATGGAATAGTACATCATGAAAACATACTTATAGGTATTAAAATAATTAACTAGAATCTATAAAATTTGAATCACATGTCACCTCCTTATTGAAGCTATTCCTTCAATAAAAAGCTTGTAGCTATAATATAAAATAAATAATATTCAAACCTATCATCTGTTGTCACTATTTTTAGTCATGAATACTTTCCTCAATAGAGTTTTAGAAATCAAGGAATCAAATGTATGTGTTTTTCTAATTCTATGAAGTGGTTAATAAAAGGTTTAGGCCAATTTATATATTAATATATTTTATTTAATTTTATTACTAAAAGCTATGTTTAATGCTATCATTGTTCTTTCCTGTTTGGCTTTTGTTTCATTCAACATATCAAAGTTCATTGAACCATCTTGTTTTATTCTCTACATGCTATATTTCTTTTACATATCAGTTATTTTTGATGTTGCGATTGTCTAGAAAACAGCCATAAATAAAATAAATAAAACACTAGGTACAGAGAAATCAAAAAGTATATAACCTACTAACTTGCTGTTCTTGGTAATGAAATGACCTTTAGCTGTGACCAAAACTCACAGTACACAGATAAAACACAATGATGTAATTTCTTTTAACATCCTATGATGATATATGTGCTGAACAATGGAAACAAACATCTCTCCATTATCAAATATTTATTGTAATATTTACTAAATCCTAGTCCTCAGATTTAAAGTTCTCAAAGCATGAGAGCAACTTAGAAATAAAAAGTTCAAAGGTCTGAACCAAAATAAGACCAGACTTACTCCTGGAAATGAATAAGCTATTTCTTAACAACGTTACTCATGAAAATAGTGATGTTGAATGAAAATAATGATAAATCCCCCTGCTGCTTTATATTGAGGAAACTATCAGAATCAATAGAATTTATAAAAAAATATATAGAAGTAAACAGAGACCACTGACAGGAAACACAATCAGTGGTTATGAGTAGGCTGACCACACCTCCCAGTAGGAGTGAGCAGCGAACCAAGAGAGGAGCACTTGTGTAATGGAGGAGCCTGGGCCTGGGGGAGACAATCAACAGCTTTCAATTCGGCCAATTTTCCACTTAGTGAGGGGGTCCCCCTGTCTGGAACTTGGGATTCAGGGCGATAGGCACCGGATCCTGTACTCTTAGGCTCCCAAGACAAGATGCACTATGGGACCAATTGACAGGGAGGCTACTAAAAATCGAATCCTGGTAATCCAAAATTGTGTATATTTGTTAACCTACACTGATCTCACTCTCCGATGGAGATTGTGTTTGTATCTTTCAGGATGCAGCGAGAGTGCTGGGGCTCATCTAACCCTACCAACCAACCGTAGGCCGATAGCTGAGATTCTGGCAAGAGAGGGGCCACCACAGTCATACA